>KZ808374.1:14858-27327 GCA_000696205.2 Oncopeltus fasciatus
CGGATACAGATTGAGCAAAAACTGGAAACCAGCGCTAATTGACAAGAGGATCCAACCAATCAGTGACCAGCTACCTGACTACTCCAGAGACCAGCCACCAGAACACAGTATCAACCAATGGGAAGGCAGACTTCGCCCAAGGACAAGACCGCGCCGGGATTATACACCACCTGGTGTATAAAACATGGTAAATATATACCATCTGGATTTTTAAAAATCTCTCTTTACAACTCTCATTCTCTTTTCAGCCCCGAAGAAGCCATCACATGATGTGCGAAAGCTCGGCAAATAAGAACAATTTGACTCGGTCCAACCCGGAAGATGAAATGGTAAATACAGATTTTTAAAATATTTATTGAAGAAAAAAATAATAAGCTGAGGATTCCATCTGAATCCCCAGAAGATCCTCGCTCCCTCCCGGATGGATGTCTTCATCTTTGATGACATTGCATTACTTACACTTGCATTACAGTATTCTATGTCCAAATGCAATGATAGTAGTAATGGATTCCTAGACTTAATGTGAATTTAGAAAATGGATTAGATAATTTTATAGAGATGAAGTGAATATTTCATCGAAAAGGGAAGGATTTCAAATAGCTTCCAGAACCGCTCAAAGTTTAGTTCATGAAGAACAAATCTAGCGTTGTAGTAGTGTTTAGAATAGTTGGGGTCATGCTTTACAGAGGAATGTGACAGGAGAGGAATGATGGAGTGGAAAAGAAAGCTGGGTTGAGGGATTTATGATCATTTCCAGGGGTTGTTTTGGAAATGGGGAGAAAAAGGGGGATATTTGTAAACTCCACAAATGTTTGGGTGAGGACAGCAACCCTTCTGAGGCTAATAAAAATGTCCACAAGTTGGCAAATGTCAGGAATCAGAGACCCATAGTTGCGGTATTTCATTCGTGCTAAATGACAAGCCATCTTGGACTTTTTCGCTGATTGATCTTCAATAGATATTTCAAACCAAATGGGTGGGTTAATACGCATTTAATGCAATAGTAATTATATTTACTTCAAATTTAAAACTTTAAATATAATATTTTCTTATATTTATTAAAGAGAAATAAAACACAGTGAATCATCTTTCAAAAGGAAAATGTTGTTTTGCAAATGTTCTATAATTATTACTGTAGAACTATGCAATTTAAAGAAACTCTTTGAAGAGAAATTAGAAGAAATTCTTAATAATTAAATCAATTTGCCCCTCGAAAAACTATACTAAAATTATATTTAATACATTACCACTTTTACTATACAATACGAAAAAAAGAAGAATTTTAAGTTGAAAGTAAATCCCACTATTAGTATTTAGTTTACCTTATTTTATTACAATTTTAAAAGTGCATAAAGCCTATTATTGTAGAAAATCCGTCATATACGTATAAACAATAAGACTATTTCTCTGTATGCTGTAGTTATTAGATTAAATTAGAATTTAACATGTGTAACGGAAATTAGTTTATGCAACAATGAAGTCTGACATCGTAAAATTGTTCATTCAACTTCATATTTAGGGTCAATCTCCACTTCTAATCTACTATCTATGCTGATTTGAATCATCCAATTTTTAAAATATTGTATAGTTATGTATAAACATTGTTTTTATTTTAATTTTTTACATAACATCCTATCTGATCACTTTATTTTTTTCCTCTCTATTAAAACAACGCATTTGGCCTCCTCCTAGAAATAGAAAACTAATTGTACACTACTAGCATTAAAACTGGGACTATAGGCTCAGAGGTCCCCCAGTCATAATGCCAGAACTACCACATTTCTATATTTGTCTGTATGTATGTATATGAGTATTCATTTCAGGTGGCTAGGTAGTCTTAATCGTAAATAAGGTATTTTACACACTTTATATATAGTGTTCATTCCAATTCCATTCTATTTATTAACTATTTGTATGTATCAGTTAATCCTAAATGTTAATATTTGTTTATAAGGGAGTCCCATGATACTATTTTGCCAAACAAGCAAGCTTTACTGGTCAAAAACTTATATGTTCTAATTGGTTCTGAAATTAAGTTTTCTTAAATCTGATATGAAAAGTAGTATTCTCCCCTTAGTTGAGTTTAGAATGAAATTAAGTGTATCTGAACGTATGTTTCAATTAGTGCTATCTTGGATCTTTTCTATGCGTGGAAGTGCGCGTATTATATATATATATATATATATATATATATATATATAAATATATATATATATGAATAAGTTTGAATTGTATAAGCATCTAATGTATTCCTTTTATTTTTTTTTAAATACAAAGTTCTATTCATAGATTAATGTTATATTTTCGTTTATACANTCTTTTTATATATATATATATATCGTCTCCTTGAGTTACGAAAATCTCGGAACCCCGAGTATTTTTATTAGAGAAAGTCTTGAGGAGTATATGTCATCTTTCCTTAGGATCAGGAATCGTCAAAGAGTAACGGACTTGGCCGATGTTTGCCGAGAAGTTGTGAACTATTCGTGTGATGTACAGCGAGACATGGCGTATCTTTAGCAAACACTGTGATTATTTATGAAGTGGAAGAAGCTTTTAGCAGATTTCCCTGAAATTTGTTCAAAATTTTAAATATTTGAAAACCAAATTGGTTATTTGATTGTTTTTGCAGGTAGTTGAAAGATTGTTTTTCGTGGCTGAAATCGGATAAGAGGTAGGGGGAGGAGATTCAGATAAAGATAAATATCTTTATTTTTGGTGGGATACATGTATATCATCTACACGCAGGACAAACCTTACAGACTTTTTCATGTTAGCAGTGTTTATCATTAAATTATTATTTCTCAACAAATTACAATGGAAGAAATGGACTTCCTCTCTACTTTTAAAGTATATAAATAAATTCAGTATTTCGGAGTTAATTGTAAAGTTGTCAAAATAATTATTTTTTCCTTGAATTCAGATAAGAAATAGAAGTGGAGGGGTTTTAGAGAAAGATAAATTAAATAATAGTCAATATTTTCATTATAATTAGCGTTAAGGAAAATTTTATAAAACATAACAGGAGTAAAATTTACTCTTTTTACATATTTATTTTTAATTTTTTCCTCCCTTTCATCCCCTCATGGTAATGGGGGAAGGGGCCACAGGTAGCCACCCATTCAAAGCTTCTATGGCTCTGGGAAGGTTTTATTTCTCAATAAAAACATGCCCAGGGAGTCCTACCCTCAGCTACCTTTTACAGACATTGTTGTAAGAGTTTTTGTAATGTTTCCTTTCTAGAGTCAAAGTATGGTCCCTTTGGCTGAGCCTGTGTTCGAACGCAGTCAAATTTTGTTTTAAGATATCCATCCATTTTTACAAAGGCTCGCAAAAGATATATAGAACCATATAAGTGCTCCTCCTAACATTCCCCTCACGTTTGTTTTAGAGCTAGCCTTAGTGACATTTATTTTCCCATTCATTGATCTTTTCGGCTTTTGAATTTAAATTATTATTTTTTTTCTCTGAAGTCGAGAAATCGGCTCACCTTAGCCAGCTAATAAAATAACATAATGAATCTTTAACATTTTTTTCATTTAATAATAAAACTGGAGTTCCTCAAGGTAGTGTGCTTGGACCTATCTTATTTATTATGTACACTGCTGACATCCCTACCCATCCAAGTACCCTCTTAGCTCTATTTGTGGACGACAAAGCTATTCTATCCTCTCGTCCTGATCCTAAAACAGCTTTTAAAAAGCTACAAGATCACCTCGAAAAAATCAAACAATGGTATGGCAAATGGAGAATAAAAATCAATGAAGAAAAATGCGTTCAAGTTAATTTCCAATCGCGGAAGAAAGACTTCCCTGAAATTGTGAAATTTAACAATATTCCTTTACCACATTCAAATTCCATTCGTTACCTCGGGTTCCATCTTGACTCACGACTTACATGGGGAGAACATACTAAAATTAAAAGACAAGAATTCAATCTTCGATATGGACTTCTATACTGACTCATGAATAAGAAATCCAATCTTACGATAGAGAACAAACTGACGCTCTACAAAACCTTATTACGACCAATCTGGACATAAGGAGTAGAAATCTGGCGTGCCGCCAAGCCTTCCAACGTCCAAAGAATCCAGTCCTTTCAACCCAAATCCTTGAGAATAATTGCAAATGCTCCCTATTATGTATCCAATTCATCTCTTCACCATTAATATTAATATTCCTTTTGTTCTAGACCTCATTTCTTCCCGCTTCACTCTTTTCCACAGTAAACTGTCATACCATCCTAATCCACTTGCACAGACCTTATCTTCCAACTCCAACCCCTACAACCCTTCCTGCTGGCTCGAACGAAGATTGCCCCGTGACCTCCTTGGGACATAGTCTGTAAATAATTTGAGAGTGGTGACATTGGTAACCTTCTCTCCTCACGTGATTGACAATGAAAGTCGTTTTTAATTTCAATGTAATCAAATTACTAAATGTTTTTGTTTAACATAATGTAATAAAAGTTTATAAAAAAAAATAAATAAAAAAACTGACATATTTTGTCTGCTTATTTTTAGTATACTGGTTACTTTGTTATGCAGTTAGTATAAATTCATTCGACCAAAGCGATAAAAAAAGAAAATAATCTTCAATTTACTCCTATGTATTAGTGCATGATTAATATTCCATTTACTTTCATTTATACTGCTCTTATCGTAACTTTAACCAGGATAAATGCTACACTAATTACTTCTGTGTGACTTTCTAATTTTATTATTTTTATTATCTGTTAACTATCCAATTCTTTTAGTCCCGTTATTCGCAATTCGTACTTACTATCTTTATAGCCTTATTTCTTTCACAAATTCTTTCTCTTATTGCTAGTTCAATGTACATTGTCAGCTGTAATAACTTTCAGGCCTCTATAGAATATTTATCATTATTATCCATGATCCGTTTTAATTCCAGGTCGTTTAATTTATATATATTTTTTTCTGTTTTATATTTTCATCAATTACTGTTAGAGATAATGAATGTCCTGTCGCTGACATTGACGAGAGAGTGATAACGCTAAGCCGCTGTTATTAAATCTGTTTTAATCACGGGGATTTTATATAATTATCCTTTATTATGTTATAAATTGCAATTTATTTGCATTAATTATTGCTTTAATTTTAATCCATTTATCATTGTTATATGAAGTTCATTTGTTTTCTTTGTAAATAATTTATTTTAGGTATACTTGTTATTGAACTATTTAAAATTTCTTTAAACAGTTGTGACTTCATTGTTTTTTTTTTTTTGTGAAAGTTTATTTAATGGTTTATTATTTCTTTTGGGACAAAGTTGATTAAAAGGTAGAACTTATTGAGATATTAAAATAAATTTGTTTTTCGTGATAAGGCTACTGCCATTCTTCGTTTTAATCATTAATTGATAATTTGAATTTTCATAATAATTAATGGGTCACAATTTTTGTCAAATTTAGATTTTATTTTCTCTTTTTTTAAAAAAATATTTATTTTTTATTCCTTTTCTTAGCTAACGTTGAGTAAGCAAGTGAAAATTTATATTTCCATTTTACTAAATTACACATATATACACACTTAAATTACACATAATTTTTTCTTTTCGCTTCTTGATGCCTACAGGATTGCACATCCTGCATACTATAAGTATATATATATATATGAATATATGATTAATTTTTGGTTGAATTCTATTTATATATGTCTATGTTTATGTCTTTTGTTAACTTAATAGTTAACTTAATAATCATGCAAATTTGATGAGAATATGAGCTGTAGGGAATAAGAGGAGAAGAGGATAATTCTTTAGGGGAGAGCATACGTAGTAAATATTGTGTTTCTCAACTATTTATCACTATTTGGTGTTTAAAATTACCATATAATGATGTATTTGGAAATAAATTTTTAAAAGTACCAAAGAAATATGGGAGTGGACAACAAATGTAGCCATAAAATATAAAATATTTATTTGAAGAGAGGATTATAGAGAATTCGTGTTTTGGTAGTTAAAGAATTAAAAACTAATTTGTAATAAAAAATGTTTCTATTTTAGCCAACGTTTCGGCCTTAATTTCAGGCCTTCATCAGGGCTAATTGGGTGATGGGGAGATAGAGACTCGCGTTTTCGTGATTCAGATCAGTCATGAAGTAGCCACTGTTTAGCACGAATCTCTCCCCCATTCACCCTATTTGTCCTGATGAAGACCTGAAATTCAGGTAGAAACGGTGGCTAAAATAAAACTTTTTTGATTACAAATTAAGTTTTAATTCTTCAACTACCAAGACCGAATTCCTGATAATCCTCTCAACATATAACTTGACGGTCATCAAATTTACTCCAAAAAATAATATATTTATTTTTAATTTGCTATTGATTAGTTATTCACATAAGGTTTACAATATGTAATGTATTTTATATATCATGTCGCTTGACTGAAATTTACTTGGGTTTATTTAGCAGTTATGTAGGATAAATAAAAAAAAAAAAAAAAAAAAATGGGTCAAATAACTGAACTTATCCTAATATTGTGTTAAGTAGGATCCTTTAAATTGAATAGTGTAAAAATATACCAAGGTTCTTGTTTTAACTAAACTAAATAGCTCTCTACCTGATATTAACTTCATCGAATGCGAAGGACCTTGAAGGATCTCAAATATGTTATAGATTCGAGACACTTACTTTTTCGTGAGAAAAAAAAAAGTAGTTTATCTCAAAAAGAAGAATAAAAATCCAATGAGGGGATGAAACCCTCGGGAAAAGAAGGGCGGGTGGGGTCCTCTAAATATTCAGAGGGCGCGCTAAGATAAGATCCAACCCCCGGGAATTAGAGGCGGAATTAGCCCCCTACTTAACTAGCTCGTTACGATAAAATTCTCTGAGGGAGGACTTGTTTAAGTGCCTGCAATGATAGCACCATCGCAGTAGGATTGAGGGTAGTTCCAGTATCACTGCAGATCTCTTGGTCCCCTTTGCTCTTCTTCTTCCAGACACTCTTCTCTCAGGAATACGAGTTTTACCATTATCATAAAGACGATATCAAGTGATTAATATTGGTATATACAGTGAAGTTGTAATGATGTGATGATTGATCCATTCCATTAGCCAATTTGTACGGCCGATCCGTTCCGATGGCCATTAGAGCCTTAGGGCGAGAGTATTGATTGTATTATTGATTATTGATTGTATCTATCACACTAAGGATCTCTGTAAACTAAACTCATTTCTCATCGCCATTACCCGATATTTGGTAACACATTTTTTTAACCATGTGAACCCCCCGTTTTTGTATTTTTGGTTTTACCTGTTAACGAACTAAGCTTTTCTTTCTGTATTCAAAAGCGACATGCCAAATTCCATTCAGAAAATTGTGATCTGTAGACTGTTCAGTGCACTGTAAGTCCTAATTGTTCAATTTTAGTTAAATATACAAATGTGGATTGAGTTTCATTGGTATAAACTAAATATTAGCAACGAAAAAGAAAAAATTTTCTTACATTTGATATGTCGGGTAATTCTCACAATTGGTGTGACTCAGCTCAATAATAAACCGAGTACTTCATGTCGTATTTAAGAGGAATATGCTAAGTCCGTTAGGGAAACTCGAAAACTGTAGTGTCTCTAGAGAATTGTCCGACTCAGACAAGCGCGTGCGCCCACACAAACTAACACACGTATAAATATCAGATAAATTTTAATGCAAATAACTTTTTTTCTAGTAGGAGAAAAGACTGCCTACATGAGAATTATTCTGTGGAATAACTATCTTATGACAAGTAGTAGGCCAAGTATTAATAAGTATTAATATAAGCCTATTCAAAGCATATATATATATATATATATTTATATATTTATGTATAAGATAAGTCTTATATCATATAAAACGCTCAATGAATAGTACAGGAGGTATTCACTTTCTCCAATCATTTAGGCATATGTTGAAAGCGATTAAAGTTGACGATTATTCATTTCATGAAAGAATAAATCCTGATTACTGATGGCTGATTCTTGTTAGACACAATGGGGAGAGGTGGGGGAAGCGCTTAAACCCCATTCCCTCACTCCCTCAGTCATGGAAATGTGATCTTAGGGACAGGACGTCTCTCTCGTCTGAGGATGGCTTACAATGTAAGCCGAAACGTCGGCAGATAATTTTTAAAATATCCATTTTATTTAAATTTGTTTTTTTTTGGATCTACCTTGACCGATCCCCAAGATAAAAAACCAAAAAAAAAAACAACATACTAATAATTTCTACGGTAAAAAAAAACTCTCCAATTAAACCATATCGTTTTAAACTTGTTATATTTTGTAAATTTTATTTTAATTCTTTTATTTGTTGAAAGAATAACGTTGAACTTTCTATTTATTGTAATATAACTGAGAAGATACTAGCTGTTATTCCCTTCCGTTAAACTACACATTTTTCAGCCGACTTCAGTCAATAATAATTACGTCTAAAGATAGACAAAATACTCATATACCGAGTTTGGTATTTAAAATAAAAAATGTCAAGCTAAACCCATGGTTACATTTATAAAAATCTTTCTTAATATGAATTTTATCTAAAAATGTTATATTATTATAATATATATATATATTAGAATGTGAATTACTCTGAATTTTTCACCTAATATTCTTTAACGTTTTTCGTAACAATAATTATAACGATTATATTATCGATTTATTATATTTAATTTTGGTCTTCCTGTAAAATATCTTTCCCCGAATATCGAGTTCAGCTAATAACGATTTCAAACAACGGTTTGAGTAAAGGAAAATTTTTTTCGAATTTGGTTTCTTTATTATGAAAATTGAAAGAGTTTGCGCGCTAAATTGTTTTAAAATAATTATTTTAAATTGTTTCTGTCGAAGTTTGCTTCATTTGATTACCGACATCATTTAAGCAAATGAATCCTTCTTCACTTTACTGATGACCGATAGTCACCCGTCGCCCTCTCTCGCCTCAAACTTAGATCTCCATTCGTTCGAACAATCCCGTTCACAGCCAGTTTGGGTCCTTCTTTCTAGCCTCTGGTCTCCCCTACAAATCTGTATTTCTCACTTCTCACCCCCATCCAGGCAATAATCACTCTAGTGGTTGGCTTGCAAAAAAAAAAAAAAATAAATAAAGTAATTGTAACGTGAGTAAAACAGGACATTATGAGAATCGACCTTCCAATGTATTGCGACTACAAACGAAGTCGAAAGACTGCATTCTATTTTCTAAGGCGATACACACATACGTGTGTGTTTGTGCGCGCGCATTTTTATTGATAGCTTTTGAAAATGTTGGCAGTTGAGAACTGATTGTTCTATCGTGCTCCATTGCATATACGTAACATGATACAGTTTTCAGCATAGTATGGCGTTAATCTCTTACCAGAAGTGCAGTTCCATTCTTCTGTGGACCCCATCAGTTCTAGGTAAGTATCTCTGATTGGATTCCAATCACCATTCTGTCACTGATCACCATTTTTGCAAAAGCAGTTGTGTCTCAAATTTGTAACACAGGAGGAACAAGTGTGTGGTATATGTGATTTTCTTAATTATCTCTTTACAAAGCTTTATACACTCAATCGTTTTTCAACATTGTTGAATTAAGACGAGTGACACATCTCACGATAGCCGTATCATCATGCGATTGAAAGTTGGATTTCTGACTGGTCCCCGATAGGTTTTATCAAAACGCGTGGACTAATGGTAAATAAAAACAAGTGTGATTCACAACATTTTAGGAATGAACTAAATTTCTGGATATGCATCACACATGTATAGTTTTTTTTTTGGCCTCAAAATGATAAAGCTTTATTATGGATTGCATTTTTAAAGTACTACTTCATTACCCATTTAAATCTTTATAACACTTAGTCTTTTAATACACAGGATTCTTCTCTTAATTGAATTACAATTTTGAAAACCTATTTTAAATTAGTTTTCTTTTAAATTTATATTATAATGAAATCGTATGACGGATTTCAGTACATATTTATTTTAAGGGTAAACTTATGCCTATTTTTTTTTTTTTTTTTTTGAGAGTGGTGTCACTTGTCACCTGCTCACCTCATGTGACTTTCATTAGTGTCTTTTTTTTTTTTACACTATTCATTGTAATCAAATTACAAATTGTTTTTATTTATTTTAACTGAATGTAATATGTAAATAAAGGTTATAATAAAAAAAATTTTTTCGTTGCATATTTAACTTAATTTCTTTATAGAACCATTTAAGTATACGAAGAATTCCTTTAATTCTAATAAAGTTTCTGTTAAGATAAATAAGCTAAAATTTACCAACTTACCCTTAACTGTGTACTGTTATTTATAGCAAAAAAAAAAAGCTCATAAATGTTTTGTTCTGCTACAAGAAGTGGGAGAAATTTGGATTCCGTTACTACGCTGTATGGGAGTCTTGCAAAGTTTTGCACAAGCATAGTTAAAGAAACTATTTAGGAACTTAGTTTAACTTAATTTAGAATATCTTAAGATTCATAATAATCTATGTGCCGTATTTTATTTCAGTAATAAGCTAATAAAAAAATGGTCTGATTTATCATCAACAGGCGACTTTGCTGATTTATGATTTTTTATTTTATGCTCGGTAATGGGGCGCCGGGATAGCTCAGGGATCCGTACGGGTCTGCAATCCTGACGCCGTGGGTTCAAATCCCGCCCAGGTCAATCTTTTATTTATAAATAGAAGCTTGTCCTGAGCCATGGGTGTTTAAAATGGGGTGGCAACCTATAGATAGCCCCTCCCTCCAATGACCCTAAGTGGTTACAAGGAAGGCTAACACAGCAAAAAAAAAAAAAAAAAATATGCTCGGTTATATTACGTTGGTACACTTCTTATCCATATGTATATTCCTAGTTCATATGTATGTTTCATATGTATAAGTGTAATTTTTTTAAAACATGGCTGACCCAATGAAATGTTTGTTTATAGTAGGACTGGATTAGTTTTACCGTGTATGTTGGGAGGAGATTTAATTAATAATTAATTTGGTTAATTTCAAGCGATAATTAAAATCAATATAGTATCAAGTGTTAGTTATTAATAATTAGTATTATTAGTAGTTATATGTTTTTATAAAATTATGTTCTTTTGTTATAAAATATGAAAACATAACATATTAGTAAGCTATAATTTCAATTGTCCACTGAATTAAATGTAGGGGAGAGGAACTCACTCTCCTTCTACAGTCCTAGCTCCGTAAGTCGGCTGGAATTAACTTTATTGGGGATGAAGGGATTTGAGTGAAAAATTGAATCCTTCTCTCCTGCCGGGAGGGAGGGACAGGCTAATTTATTTATGTGGAGAGGGGATCTCTCTAAGGGTCAGGGTGCACTCTATTGGTCCTAGTCGATAACAAACAGGATGTTTGCCATTTGTTATGGGCGCCACACACACTCCTGCGGTCCCACGTCTCACTTAGGCCCCTTCGGATTGATTAGGCCCCTGCGGTGTCCCTCAGGGCAGCGTGCTCGTCACCATCTTTCAATATTTCTCTTATCTCTCCCAAGATGTAAGCATATTTCTCTCTCTCTCTCTCTCTCTCTCTCTCTCTCTCTCTCTCTCTCTCTCATTCTCGTGAATCTGCCAGAGGGTATTCCAAAATTAACGCAGGATTTGATTTGATAAGAAAACACAGTTTATAGTATTTTTATTGTTATTTTTCTATTGAATAATAAAGTGCATAAGATAAGATTATTTATGGAATAACACATAAGGCAAACGGCCTCCACGGCTTAGCATGAACATGCGTACTCGTTTTTCATAATTTTCCATAACAGTTTCGCACAAATGTGGCTGAATTTCGTTGGTGCAGCGTTAAATCTCCTCCTTTAATGCAGGGGTGGTTGTGGGCTTGTTGACGTAGTCCTGTGATTTCAAACAACCCCATAAAAAGAATTGAGTAAAACGACACGATCTAGGAGGCTAATTCTGATCACCGAAACGAGAAAGTACACGACCTGGAAATGTCTCATGCAGTAATTGAATTGTTTCACGTGTGGCAAACACGTTTTCCCGATGTGTTATTCCATAAATAATCTTATCTTATTTACTTAATTATTCAATAAAAAAAATTACAGTTTTAATAGTAAAAACTGTGTTTTCTATTAAATTCAAATGTTGCATTAATTTTGGGACACCCTATATATTTTTAATAGTTTCAAGCGCTTATATAATTTTTAATTTTACTTTACCATTACTTTACCGTTACCCTTTACCAATACTCTTATTTATACCCATCAAAAATTTATATGGGGAATCTTCTTAGATTACCCAAGTTTTGCGTGGAAGACTTTTTTTTAAGGATATGCCTTTGAAAGGAGTGAGTTTAAGCTTTTTTTTTTTTTTTTTTAATGGACAATAATCCCACCCGTGGTATCTAGGGTGGTAAATGATCAACAAATTATTCTCCTTTTTTTTTCTACATCTTTCTATTGCAAGAATAATATTTAATAGTAATTTTTTTTGTAAGGGGGGGGGGGGGG
>KZ808374.1:36387-48739 GCA_000696205.2 Oncopeltus fasciatus
ATATATATATGCATGTATGTATTAACGCGCCACAAAATATTTAGTTATAGGATATGATCCGTAGAAATTTTACAAATGACACATCATGGCACCAAAGTTATAATGTATAAATATATGTATATTAAACATAGTTGTCTCTAACGATGGCCATTTTTAAATTATTGTAACCAAATTCGGTATTTAACCTTTTTTTTTTTATGAACAGTTGAATGAGTTCTATAATGGCTGAAATCGATCGAGGTGGAGGGGGAATTAAAGGAAGACCAAAATCTAAAATCCTAAAGCCTTCCCTAATATTTGCATTGAGAAAAAATTGTGTAGAAAAAATATTTGTAAAATCTAAAAAATAGAATTTATGATTAATAAAATTAAAAAAAGAACACATATTAAAAAAGAAATTGCAGGACGTAATTTCGAGCGTTGGCGGGATCTCTTATTTTTAAAATATAGAAAGCAAATGGAGTTTTTAGGCTATTTATTTCAAACTCAAGTATCTTTTAAAGATGGAAAATCTGCCTAATACGCTAGCTCCTGCGTGACGGGCCTTTTTTTTTTTACTATTATTTTTAAAACAAAAATAATAATAATTAGTCGAGGAACTACAAATAACTTTACCATAAGTTCTACATCTGTTAGGCCAAAGAAAGCTGTCAAGAAACCTAGGCCTATCAATGTATAAAAAGCCTGTATATAAAGCTTTCTTTAAGAACCTTCTTGAAGAACCTCTTCAGGAAGACCTAGCTAGGGATAATAGCTATGATATTAAAATTTCTTTTTCTATTCCTCCTTTCTTGTTTATTCCTTAAGGATGAATGCCTATCGGGAAATTAATTAATCAAACGTAATTTCAATTAGAAGCTATAAGAAGATATAAATACATTTTATTTTTATATTCACTGAATAATATAATACTCATTATTTTTTCCTTGTTTCAGGTAAATGATGCAAAAACAAATGCTATGTATGTCAACTTACTGGTACCCTAAGCACACAGAAATGAGAATTTAATGAATAAGGTATGTTGGAGACTCATATATAGAAATATATTTACATTCTCCTTTTTTTTTTTCGTATAATATTTGATTCGAATATATTTTAACAATATATTATAGTCTTAATTGATAATAATTGAATATATCTCAAAATACTTGCATCAGATTAGAATGTACAAGAAATAATTAATGTTTTTAGTGTCAATAGTTTGACGTGAGGTTAGTTATATACAAATATGCCTTTATCTAGTATGTATTTTTACTTATCATCGTATAAGGGTTTGAATGAATGCATCAGCTATGGTTTCTCATTTTATTTGGACTTGATCAAAGACTTTCATAATTTATCGTAACGTATTTTGGAAAATTCGTCCCTCTCCTACAATCTAACCTCAGTTTCCTTAAAATCTCAGTAAAATACATTTATTAGATAAATATATTCCTCGTTTAATGTTTCTCATTTTTGGATACAAGCAGAAGTATGTTTCAAGCTTGCAATGTAACTCTTAGTAAGTTAAAAATTATTTGTAAGTCATCCATTACTAGTTCCAATTTAGCATGGGTGGTCTGTTTCAGCCAGGAAGTGGACTCCCATTACTATATTGTGTTGAAATGAATTCTGAATGAATGATATGTTTTCCTATTTACATTGCTTTCGTCATTGTCGGAAAATTAACTCGGTGTTTAAACAGAAGACCGAGACGGGAGCTCTGAGGGTTACACCCTGAGCACAATAGCCGAGCGAAGGATTAGCCAGGAGAAAGGGATCTCATGGCCAGGGCTCTGGGGAATGGATGTAGTAGCTCTTCAGGAGATAACAGTTAAGAGGATTAAGTAGAGTCTGCCGGACAATGGATACTCTATTCTCTCTCGCTCGTACATTGGGGACGCGAACCCAATCGGCCTACACCTGTCTGCCGACCGAAGCCTTCCTTGGTCTTCGGGAGGAGGAACGCGTCTCCTTCGTCGTCATGGCATTCGGTCGTCTTTGTAGGTCTTCCTGCTACACCGGTGGCCCGGGGGGACATCTCTGTTTTAGCCGCCGGGGAGGTTTGTGAGGATTGGAGTCCCACAATAGGGATTGGGCATATGGAATGGATGAAATTGGAGTTTGCTATGGAAAAGCTTGAAGCGGATGGAGATAAGGTCTTTGACAAAAGGAATATTAAAGTCCATATGAAGGGTAGAGTTGGACACATAATATGGAGCGTTAGCCATTATTCTGAGATTTTTGGACTGATAGGATCCTTACCAAGGGATGCTGCTTATTCCGTCATCAAACCTTTCTGTGAATTGAGTGACATGGTACCCGAGGTCACTTAGCGGATGTGCTTTCTGAAAAATGTCCACGAACTCGGCATCTTGTAGGACACGTCCAGATCTTGTGGGATTGAGAATGACTAGTCACTTATCAGGCCACATAAAATAAATTAAAGAATTTTACTAGATATTGGGAGAGCACCCGAAGGTTATTGGAATTACAAAAAGAATGCCTTTCTTTGACCCAATTCTCAATAGATTTTTGTGTAACTGTTGAACACAGTGCGTCAAGTTGATCTGGATTTTTAAAGTTTATTAGTGAAGACTAAAGTCCTCTACCCTATTTATCTTCAAATGCTTAAATCTTAGGGTTAAAATATAGGTGCGCCGGGGTAGTTCATGGGATCCATTCGGATTTCGCAACCCTGGCGCTGCGGGTTCAAATTTCGCCTTTGGCAAGGCTTATTATCAATAAATGAAAGCATGTCCTGAGCAATGGATGTTTACAACGGGATAGCAACCTATAGATAGCATCTCCCTCCATAATATACTCCGTAATATACGCACACACACACATATATATATATAAACATATGTATGTAGACAACATTTTCGTAAACTTCAGGAAACTAAATTTTACCCCTATTATGTTCAAATATGCAATATCTAATACAATCAATTCAATTTTATATAAGATATCAGTATCGCAAATTTTGGCCTAATCGAAACCCCTCCTCCTTACAAGGATTTGTAATTTGAAGGATTTGCAATGAAAAGCCAAAAGACCGATTATGTTTTCAATGTTTTAAAAATTTACGAGCTCGCTCAACACTTCCTAATATTCCTAACTCCTCACTGATTAAACACTTCAAAAAGTCACTTAAAATAAATGTATGGTCAATATACCGTATGGTCAACCCTGAATTTAGTTTAATTAAAAATTAACGACAATAAAGGAACATTTCTATAAATCAAATAGAAATAAAACCCTTTTAAAAGGACCGAAAGCTAATTATTTTATATATAAGAAGTACAGGAATAAGAATATATAGATTCATGAAAGGACGATAAGTGATAAGAGGATTGGAACATGGTGTTTTGGAACCTAACCAAGTCAGAATCTTCCTAATTTCTCCCCAAAGATTCTGTCTTAATTCTTTGGCTCAAACTCAGATCTTCTGTGGACGTAACTTTTAATTCATTTCTGGATATCTTTTTTGAGCCTGGTCTGATGTTTTAAAAGTAGGACATTGTTACCCGAATTAAAACTCATCTGAGTTATTTTTTTATTGTTTCTCCACCTTATCGGCCTTACAAAAGTTTTTCGTCTAATTTTAAAAATATTTTTCTCCATGAGATGAAGTTTCGTTGTGATATTTAAGAGAATTCTTCAGAATATTTTCTCCGAATAGTTATCCTTTTGTTATAGACAACCAGGATTTTTCGATTGATAGATTTTATTCGTACATTTGATACTAGAATGCTAATTTATCTCTCTATAGAATGTATCTTCAGGTATTAGAGTGACGAGTATATTCACAGAAGATACATTGCTATTGTGTATATTTGCCGATGAAGGAATTCCGCATGCCTTTTGTCACCTGACAAACATTGGCTGCATATTAATATTGGCACGAAATTTACCTCTCTCTCTCTCTCTTTCTGGGGTTATGAAAATAAATTTAGACTAGACGGCATTCAAAAATAGTTTTATATCTTTCTCTCGGTATTAATCTTTCTTTTCGGTCTAATTTAAGCTGTGGATTCTTCTTTCCCAAGAACTATTAATGTTATTTCATTTATAAACGTATTAATTATTGTCATTTACTTTTTTTAAATTAAAGGGAGATGAAATTTTATTAAAGATTACTATTTTATTAAAGTGCTAATTATCTATATTTACGAGATCCAATACTCTAGCTCAAGATTGCATTTAGTATTTATATTAACGTTCTAACCAATTTATGTCAAAGAGGTTTTAGAAAGTGAGAATTTTGTATTAATATTTGTCTTTCTAAAGTATTTCCTTGACAATCAAGTGTCCTTCACTATAATTACTACTTTTTTATAAATAAGATATTTTATTTTCATTTTCATTTGTGGGTTGATTTAATTAAATAATATTCGATTTTCTGTAAGAATATGAAATATTATCGATATAGATGGTAAGATATGCAACAGAAATTTTTTGATTTGTTCATATATTATCTTGATCAGATTTTTTCTTGCCTTCATGTGCTATTACTGGGATCAAATGTGTTCAAATAAGTGAAATATTTTTAAATTGTTTAGAATTAGAATTGACTTTACTGTGCTAATATTCTACTTGTGGAACGACTTTGAATATCTAGTTCAATTTGAGCTAATATAGATAGTGTTTATAAAGAAAACTCTCCATCATTTTTAAAAATTGATATCAACCTTCTAAACATTAAATCCCTGATTAAATAATAAATGAATTCCATAGTAAATTAATTATTTTTAATTATAGGGATGTAAATTTATTACGATAAAAAAAAAGAAAGGATAATGTATTTTCTGTGTAGTTTTTTAAGTGTTTCTTTCTATTTGCTTATCTTAAGTCCAATAATTCTGTGCTCTTCATTCCACGCATAGCAAGACCAGAACTATTGATGAATGTGGATGGAAATTCTGATAGGATGACATTCCTACTTATTAAAAAATAATAAAAAAACAGTACCTTTGAGATTTTAAGAATTCTACTTAAGAAAAAAAAAAGTATATAAATTATTTTTCATCCTGCTTACTTCTGCATTCTTCATCTCGAGGGTGACTCATAATTAAAATTTTGTATTGCTTCAGGAATAATTTCTATTACTGAAGGTATAATGTTCTTATTTAGATCCATTAGTTTATATATATAGTTGNCCTTCAAAGGACTACTCCTTTTTTGTAACATTCAAAAGCTTTTAGTTTGAAAAAAAAGTATAAATATAATGTTTTTGGTAATAATAAAGTATAGTTTTTGGTTTTTAAACTTAATAAAAAAGAACCATTACAAAAGAAGAATTAGTAAAAAATTTGCAATGCATATTCATAATCATTAACTGAAGTTATTAACTTTCTAATATGACAATTATATAATAAGAAGGAATTATCAAATAATATTCTTCCTAAAACAAGAAATTTTTAAAGGATTTAAAAACAAAGCTAATGTTCAAATTAATTCAAATCTTTCATTGTTAGCAGTCAACATACCTATCCTACTTCAATTAGTTGTGAGATCGATTGAAAATTTGTTGTTTCAGATCTCTTAGTTCCGCATATTTATTGGCCTATTGATGGTTTCCTCAATTATTCGTCGCCTTGATTAAAGGGTTTTTCCCCCTATGCTTCTGTTATTTACGACAGGGAGTGTGGTATGACAGAAAAAAACGTCCTTGGTCGAAAACTACAGGACTTGCTTTAAAAAATATTAACGATCTTGATTGATAGTAAGATGTAGCTTGAAAGGTCCGGTGGGTACTTTTTAAAAGGCTTATAAGTTCACTAATGTTCATTACATTACAGTTTCATTACATAAATTCAGATTTTTTCATTACATTTGGTTTGTTAAACCGGTATATACATAACGTAGATTTTTCTTCTTTAATTTTTATTATTTGAACAATAACTGGTGTAAATTTTAAAGAATGGTCATAGCAGTTCTATTGTAATACTCATATAGTACTAACAACTATAGCTTTTGTATGCATGTATACTTCTTTAATATTGTATCTTTAATAGAATTAAGTCGAATGGATTTTTTAAAAACTAGTCTAAATTAAAAGGATACTCTTTTTTTAAATTGTTCTTCAAATAGTAATAAATTAAATATAAATATCGAAATTATGAATGGGTTTTACCAACTCGTCAAAAAGCAATTCTCTAATATCCGAAAGGTGAATCCTGGGTATGCTGTTGATAAGTGTAGGTTTATTGCCAGCTGTTAGGAGAACGCTTATACAGAAGGCTGTGTGGAATCCGAAAATCATCTGAATAAGTGAAACAAAGAAAAAATAAATTTTTTTCATAACAAAGTTCTCATAATTGTTTTTTCTTAAGTGTTACCCTCCCTTACAGCCATTTAGTCATGAAGTAAAGGGCTACCTGCAGGTTACCACCACATTCTAAACATCAATGGTTCAGTACAAGCTTCCATTTATCGATAAAAGCTTATCTAGGGCTGGGATTTGAAACGGCAGCGCCAGGATTGCGAGACCCGAACAGGGATCATGAAGCCTCACTCTCAGAATTAAAAAATAAAATTAATTCTCTCGTTATTAGAGGTCAAAAATGAAAAAAAAAAAAAAAAAATATACCAAATAAAGGGTCTTATATTAGGCGAGAGGTCTGACTCGAATCCTGGCGCAGCAGGTTCCAATCCCACCTCGGAAAGGCTTTTATCGTGAAATATAAGCTCGCCAAGAACTTGAGTGATTAGAATGGGGTGACTACCTGTAGGTGGTCCCCCCTCTATGATCATAAGTGGCCGAAAGGGTGATTAAAAAACATAAAGATTCATAACGATTAAAAAAAAAGAAGTTGATTCAAGGTTTCTTAAAATTAACTTCTTGCAGAAGGGAAAATTTTATTAAACATATTAAGTTTATTAATTATAAATAATGCTTTAAATAGTGTTATTGTCATTTAATTTTTTTTTCATATTGAATATTCCATATGGATTATTTTGATTTTTTTCTTAACACTAGGACTTTTAAAACTCAGATACTTCTCCAAGAATATATGTAAACCGTAGGTGTCAAGGCCTAAGAGGTAGCGAGGCCAACTTTCTCTTAGTCTTCGTGGACAGTTTTAAGGATTGGAGTCTGGTGACAGTGATTGGGCATATGGATTAGGGTTAAATGGAAACTTGCTACGAAAGAGTGGGTGGGAGAGGTGGAGATTAGGTCTCGGACAAATATTATATTTACTCTTATTAAGTTGAATATATAAGAGTACAATTTTTTGATACACACGATTTTTTTGTACAAGATTTTTGACCACTTCCCCCACTCTTTCCTTTCGGATTTTCCAGAGCCATTCTTAGTAATCCTACCATTTACACTCATCGCTTTCTCCAATATGTTAGATCAAATAAGTCATTTACTCTTATCTTTAATGTAAACTGTGGAATCTTAGTTTGGGCGGTTCTTCTGCGACTATGTTAACATGCATATGTGCAGAGGGTCACTAAACCTACTTATGAATTTGTTTCTGAATTAATTAGGAAAGGTTAAAAATATAGTCAGTTGAAAAAATATTTATTCCTGTTCGTGCTCTAAATTTATAAATTTTAAGATAAAAATTGCTGGCTAAGTGTATGGTTTAGTCCCTTTCGTTGCCAACGTTGGATATTTTGTTGACTGAAATGGATCGCAGAGGTGGGGTGGCCTAGAGAAAAACAATATTCTGAAATCTTTATTGCAGCCGTACTTCCTTGTTATTTGGATAGAATATTAAATTTATGGCTTCCCCACAATTTCTTTGTTGTTGTTCTGACATTTTCGACATTAAAGCGTCATTCTCAGGAGTTTTTAATGAAATATGTGATTTCTAAGTTTGAGCAACAACATTTGAACATTGACAAAACTTTTAGCAACATTAAAAAAATTATGATGAATGCAAAGTATTTATTATTTTGTCTTAAGGAATAAAAAAATCGTCAATTAATATTAAAGTGCAAAATAAATTCATAATGTTAACCTAATATGGGTTAGATACAATTTCCTTTCGTTTATGCCCTACTACATAGAAAGAAAAAAGGTATAATAAGAAATACATTTAGGGTTTAGGTAGGACCGTTTGACCTATTTATTTAAATACCTATTTGTTAGGCATCTTCTCATAAGAAAGATTTTGCTCAGTTATTAATCAAAATATATCAAGTTTTAAATGGATAATAATGGGACAGGAAATTTAATTTCTAGCCAAGCAATAAATAATTTATATATCTTGCTTTGTGGCTGATCTCACCAAATACATTAGTTTATAAATGTGTTTTAAATGCTGGGATTGTTTAATCTGTATGACCTATAACCTTGATTAAAATATATGTAACTACTCTATATATAATTCTAATTGTATCAATGGTCTACTATTTTTGCTACGGAACACTGAAATATTACAATTGTCATTTCAGAAAATAAATTAAATTAAGAAAATACTACTGTACATACCCGAAAAACTGAGAAGCATTGAATCATAAATTCCATCACATTTCTCCGATACATAGAAATACATTTGATACATTGATTCTTGTTACTGTCATTTTCATGTGAGTGTATTTTGTGTTTACTTCTGAACTAGCTTTGTTGTTATTTGCACTGTCAAATCGATTTTAAAATATGGAGGTTATATATATTCTATCAAATTATGATATGTTTATTATAATTTTTATATAATAAACTGAAATTCAAATGGATAGTTTTCGACCGTAGAGCTTATTAGTAGATTTTTTTGGGGGTTTAGGTCAAGGTAGATAAAAAAAAAAAAAAAGTTTAAAAATGTGTATTTCTAATTGTATTTTTTTTATCTACCTTTACCGACCCCCCCCCCCCAAAAAAAAACTACTAATAAACTGAAATATTTAGTAGAAATAATTAAAATACTCCATTTCATCCTGAGTGAGTTACGCAAAGACGATAGGAAAACTGTAGTTTGTCTATTGAATGTAAGATTCATTCGTCATATTTGACATTCATTCAGAAATAAACGTCTATTTATTGCCTGCCTACTACGGGTCGGAGAGCTGGTGTGACTGAAAGGAGGACAAACGAACTGTGATTACTGACATCAGTCAGAGTCACTCCTTCACTTCAAGACGAGTATCACAGTGACTAACAGTTAGTGATTATTCATCACTCTTCCCAATAACACTGGTTAATTTGCCAAGATACACACTTCTCAGACACCTGAGGAGGTGCCTTATTAGTATTTTAGTACACTTTATGTCATATAATCTTCAGGAAATTTGAAATAATTCTTTTCGCGTTGGTTCCATAACTTTTTTATTCTTCAGCTCACCAGACCGAATCCCTGACTTCTCATAAGTTTTTATTTCTTTTTGTTGTATAATTTTATTACGTAAGCTATTATTAAGGAAGAAATGAACAATTTATTTATTTTGTCTATTTTATCTCTCTTTGTCCGATTTTGAATCATTTCACATATTATATGTTGAATTAATCTACAATGAAAGTTGATGACCAGAAACAATCTTTAAGCATTTCCTGATGGTAGTATAACTTTAAGTAGGTCCTCCGTGACAGGTTTCCCATTTCTGTATTAGAAGTACGACTTATGCACGTATCCAAGGCTTTTTTTTTTCTTGTTTGTTTTTACCCAAATTCGTTCTCATCCGGAACGCAATACTTTCACTCCGCCATACATGGATAAGTGAAAGTAAAAAGAGGATCCCTTTGAAGTGCTCCAGCGGCGGAAGGGAAGAGATGAAGCGGAGAAGATACCGCTCTGGGAGTTATGAAATGCCGAAAGGGGGAATGAGATGCGGTGATAGGGAAGATGGCGTCCCGGCGTGTATCGTCTGTCGAGGATCAGCGGGGATTTCCATACAGTGAGCGCGGAATCCAATGTATTGCTCACGAATGGAGACCGACAAACGAATTGCCGCGGGTTCGAAGCCGACTCCTGAACAATCCACCTCGTGGGGTATCCTCAAGGTGGCAGACTTATCTGTCCTCACTTGTCTTTTTATATTATTTATTAAAAGAAAAGAACAATACCAAAATAATACGATATTTAAAAAAATGTAAAAATAAGAATAAATATCATACCTTCTATTATCCGTCTTCATTGGTTTCTGCGAACCATCTTCTGTTGGCGAGCGCTTTCGGACATTGTCCATCTTCTGGCCGAATACATGCGTAAACTGTCACTGTCTGTATTCATAACCTTTTAGATTATTTACGAATAAATATATTTAAAAAAACCTAGTATTAATATATTGTTATAGAGGTAAATTTGTTGAACGATAAGTTTTATTAGGAGAGGATTGTCAGGAATTCGATATTGGTAGCTGAAGAATTAAAAACTAATTTCTAACCAAAAAGGTTTTTATTTTAATCCACCTCTCGACCTAAATCTCAAGCCTTGATCAGGGCTGAATGTTAATACGAACATACAAAAATAATAAAGAAAACTGTCATAATTTAACAAATGAATAAATAAATGAAAATATAAAACTGTGAGTGATCATTATAAAAAATGCATGACAGCTGGTTACTGAACATTTTTTTTTTTTTTTTTTTTTTTTTTTTTTTTTTTTTTTTTTTTTTTTTTTTNTTTTTCTGTGTTAGCCTCCCTTGCAACCACTAAGGGTCATTGGAGGGAGGGGCTATCTACAGGTTGCCACCCTATTTTAAACACCCATGGCTCAGGACAACCTTCTATATTATAAATAAAAGATTGACCTGGGCGGGATTTGAACCCGCGACGTCAGGATTGCGAGACCCGTACGGATCCCCTGGGCTATCCCGGCGCCCCACTGAACATCTTTAAAAGAAAAAAATTTTTTTTCTGGATAGAAATTAGTTTTTAACTCTTCAGCTCCTGACAAATCTCTCCTCATAATACATTATTACTATATTGCTATACAACAGATAATAATTTGATAAAATCACTTTCAAGTAGACTTCCTGAATGTTTTTCGCATTTTATTATTAATATCTAACTTTCTTATATGACACTTAAATACTACAGGGAACTCACTTTTATACTGTAAACCTAAGTGAGAACTTATATGGAATGCTAAAGGTTTTTTCTCCACAACTGATTGTTTATAATAGCATTCATCGAATCCACAGTTGAAAAACAGTTCAAATCAAGCTTGATTCAAATGTTCTCTTTCCGGGAAGGAAATATTTATTCAGTAACAATACTGTTGTCATTAAATTTGAATCTCCTCCAAAATTATTTCAGACAATATCGCTTTCTCTACTTAGTTTAGAACTAGTGATGATCTAGGCTTAGATATGTATACTCTAACAAAATTACAAGTACTGTAACTTTGAAAATAGTTGTATACAGTTGTATATATTATAAATTTTAATGGCTATGTGATTATTATAAGTAGCATCGGAGGAAATGTCAAAATGAGAACAACTTTAAGAACTACGGTATTGAATTAGCCAAAAAAATATATAATTAGATGATTTTAGTTGGGGTTCGGTCAAGGTAGATCTAAAAAACACAAATTTAAAAAATGTATTTTTTAATAAAGGATTGTCTGCCAACGTTCAGGCTTGCATTGCAAGCCATCTTCAGGGCTGCCTATCATGAAGATGAGAGAGGACGTCCTGTCCCTAAGTTCACTTTTCCACGACATTTTAAAAAAAAAGATATATTTTGACTTAAATTTATGAGTCATTTCTCCGACAGCATTTTGGGTGTGGGTTGCCGGATCAAGGCCAGAGATTATTTTTAATTGGCAATGCAGCTGGCGTTTTAAGCGCCAAGCCACAGAAAATGGCTTGTTACCTTTTTCTGCTGTTGTTGGACGAGCAGTGGTAACCGTCGGGAAGGAAATACCCGTTAATTGTTTTCGGAGCAAGTCTTCTCTGGAGTGTCGTAATTTTTCCTCCGCCGAGATGTGCCGACTGTTAAGAGCCACATGTGGAAGCCAGAGCATTTTTAAGGGAGGGGGGGGGGTACTAAACATAAGCCTTCTTAGGAGGCATATATAACCTCGGAGGACGGCGTGCGAGCAACCCAATATGGAGTTGCGGTTTATACTTAAGTATCCCACCTTCTTAGCTCTCATTATGCTCTGCCAGAACTATCATAGTTCAGCAAAAGGAATGTAACTATTTAGCTTTAGGTCAATATATATGTCGAATAGGAACAGGTCAGATAGAGAGTGCAGTGCACACACAAAAAGAAAATATCACAAGGAGCAAAGTTTTCGGGGATCTCTCGCCCTTTGTCGGTGAGAAGTGAAGAAATACTGAAGTATGCCTTTTATATGTATACATTTTGCTCCTTGTGATATTTTCTTTTTGTGTGTGCACTGCACTCTCTATCCGACCTGTTCTTGATTGCTACTATAGCATTTGCGAGTGTTTCATTATATATATAACTTT
>KZ808374.1:54808-71495 GCA_000696205.2 Oncopeltus fasciatus
GGGGGACCAAGCAGAGATTACTTAATCTGCTTAGCCGATAGTGTAAGCCGGCCGATAACAGCCGGCTGGCTGGGAGCTGGAGGGGACGCGCCTGACCTAGCACGTCTGCCTGTATGCCCCTCGCTAATAAATAGAAATGAGTATTTAACTCACTTGCTGTGGGCTTGTTCCTCGGTGAAATTCCTGGAAACTTTGTCAACGTCTTCAGGCTGGCTACATCTTTAACTGTGACCAGTTTGGTAACAGCTGAACACTTTTAATCACTTCAAAAGAAACAATTGCAGAGAGCTAACAAAACACGTCCTCTCTCTACAATGGCTGCTGTCGAACTCGGACGGTACTACTGAAATCAATGGTGTTCATTGTATCTCTTTGCCAGTTGTGACTGACTTATGAAAACTGTGAGATTTTCTTCCTTATAGAATGTTCATTGTATTTCAATAATATTATTTTATGGTAATTAGAGTTGTGATTTTCTTAATTTCAATTTATTAAGTTCTACACATGTAAAATAGTTTGGACAATTTGTTTTCATGGTTGAGACTATGATGTATTTATCCCTCTCATAAGTATAGGCTCATCTGATAATCAAAATTTAAGAGAGAAAATGGAGACATGCCAATACAATTCTATATTTAGCTAAGCCGCAGTCTATATTATCTTTAATCATGCTACGTAAATAATAAAAATTATTGACTTCAGTTATTTTATGTGATAAAACATTTTTCAGTGTTTAGAACATAGATTTATTTTATTTTATTTTTTATTTTTTTCTATAAATATAAAATGTCTGGGAACGTTATTTTGAAGGAAAATATCTTTTTATAAAAATATTATCTTTGTCTAAAAAAAAATATATGTATATTTGTAGAATGGCGTATCTAATATTGACGATGGAGTCATAAGAATGAATTATTAAAAGATCTAAACGCATTTTAAATCTTTGCAAGAAAAGATCACGAAGAATTAAGCTAAATTGAAATAACTTTTTCATCATGCTACATCACAAAATACAGATTTGGGTAGTGTAAATGACCCACTTCGTTTCTAAAAAGCCCTACATCACCTACTACACAGTGTTCATGTTATTAAACATTTGTCTAAATACAAATTATTTGTAGTAAAACTTTGGTTATGTGGTCTTCGTAAAAATAATTTTTGAAGTGTAGAGTGATGTTTGTGAAAGTGGAACAAAATCTTTAAAAGAATTACTTTCAGCTGAATCCCATTCCTCGTATGTAACTGAAGTTAACATTATTGAAGGCTCAAGAAACAGGCAAAGAGAGGAGACGGTACCAGGCCAATTGAAGGTGGCCACCTTCTTCCTCATTACTTGGAAGTGGAAATCACATTTACCCTGAAGTGCTCTTCGATTCATCTAGGTCTGTCTAGAGGAGAAAAAAAAAAAAAAAAAAACCTCCGGCGAGTGTGTGTCAGACGCATAGCATAGAACTGACAGTGAAATGTTATGTGACAGTAACTAGTAAGTGCAGACAATTTGTCAAAAGTTGTTTTGCGGCCTCTTTCTTGATTTGCAGATTTATATTTTTTAATTAGCTGTAAGTTATTTATCTTCTCTATTTATTGATAAGTTAGTAAGAGGAGTAGGTTTGTTATGTTATTCGTAGGATTAGGATCAGGTTATAGGGCGGTCAACTTCACGGTTATTACTCTCTGACTGTTGGGTTAATTAAATTTTTTCATATATCCATGTTTCTCTTAAAATGCACATAAGTTTGCCTACATTGGATTCATGGTATGCCAGGGATGCCGACAGTTGTCTTGGGAGGTTTTTGCATGTAAATAGATTAGTGTAATATGGGCATTCCACGATGAAATGTTGAACACTCATTTGAGAGCTACATTTAGGGCATATTGGCGGTTAGATGCATTTGGGTAAGATTGGTGTGACCTATTCTAAGTCTGGTTAGTACGACTTCTTCTCTTCTGTTCTCCCGGTTCGATGTGTACCACTCCTTAGTGATGTTCTTAATTCTTCGCAGACCTACAGTTATTAGTAGGTGTATTTGTTGTAACAATTTAACTTCAACTTATCTCTGTATTTAAATTATTTATGACCCTTAACCCATAACAGTATGTTTCGTCAGTGGGTATTAGTTTGGCGCTCAATTTCCCTTCGCTCGTTAATTACGACCGCTCACCGAAAATAACAATATTTTGTGATAGTGAGGATAATAAATATTATTTTCTCTTATATTATACCACTGACTACGGTATTTATATATTGATTTAGCATTGACAAATTGACATTTGTTGGCTGAAAAGTAATTAAAGCAGTTTTCTAAATTTACTCCTCCGTTATATGTTGAAAGACGAGTAAAATTTGCCAATCGACAGGTTAGGCGAATTACTGCTAAGAATTTTAATTTTGGAGAATGACGGACATGAAAAATAGAGATTAGAGCATTAGGCAATTGATTTGTGGTTCTATTGAACATAAGAGGTTCAAGAGGATGCTGGTTCCTCACAATGGCTCCCAATATAGACTGAAATCTGTTTCGATAAGATGTTCGATACTCTGTACAATTTATATGATTGATGCGGCTGAGATTTCTCAGCCTTCGGGACTTCGGTTCCCGACTGCCGCTTGTGGTTCTCTCCCAGCGTGGACTTGAGAGCCATCTCCTGTGTGGATGACGTCACGTTTAATACTTGAGCCGCTACTCGTAGCCTCAGGGTGATATGGGAAGAAATTCCAGCCAGTCTACTCAGCAGGACTCATAGATGGCTACTCTTTCTCCACCCAAGTATCTTGCGCATCTCTTAACCCGTCGAATGACTGTTCTTCCTATAGTTCTGATGCGATTCTTCCGACTTGAGACACAGTTCAGTAGTTCATTCAATAGTTCACATTATATAGAAATTCACTAGTTTCCAGATCAGTAGTTTTTTCTTTTCAGATTTCTCTCAAGAAAATCGAGCTGACTCCTTCTGGATCTATGAAGCGACGAAATGTTTTACATTCTTCACTGATCCAATACATGAGAGAAGATATAAATATGTTATTTTCAAAATGTTTTAGATATGTCTGTAATATCTTAATGTAATATGCTCTCCCCTAAAGAATTATCCTCTTCTCCTCTCATTCCCTACAGCTCATATTCTCATCAAATTTGCATGATTATTAAGTTAACAAAAGACATAAACATAGACATATATAAATAGTATTTAACCAAAAATTAATCATATGTTCATATATATATATATATAGNTATTTGTGTATATATAAATTTGCATCCGCTCTATCATGAGAAATAATATGTATAGTTTATGCTGCTCTTGGGTGACTGACTTTCTTTTTATTTTTTAAAATTTTTTTTAAAAGGTTCTGGAATTGTATTTTTCGTTTTGTATTATTTCGTACATAATTTATATTTCAAATTATCAATTGCAAACTTCTAGCAAAACATTTGGGAACGTTCTAGAAACCTTCATTATTTTTGTTTTCTTAAAGGGATGTGTATGTATGTTGATTCCATCTTTTTATTTATCTATTTTATAAATAGGAAAATCGTAAACGAATAAAAGTTAAAATATTAATTTGAATCGTATAGGGAGTTAGAAAAAAAAAAAAAACTCTCTACCTCCCCGGTTGAGGAAGAGAGTTTTTTTTTTTTTTTTTTCTAGCTACCTGTACGATTCAAATTAATAATAAAATGTGGGATTACATTACTACAATTATCATCATGTTTGAAAAGTTAAAATATTTTATGTCTATCACATAGATAAAATGTGCTCTTATTTAAGATATGTAATTATATTGTTCTGAACATTGCAGATATCGCTTTTAATAGGTCTATAAGTTATTAATTTATTATTTTTTATAAGTCTATTGTTACAATAAGTGAGTTAAAGAGCATTTTTGTGAGAACATATAGGATACTTCTGTAGCGCGCATAAGGGTATTTCTCAGGTATTTTATTTCAGAAGATAATATGTCAAATATAGGTATCTGTCTTTCTTTGAGTGGTTGTTCATTGTTCCTATGCTAAGTAAAGTAGTTCTAAATTCACCTAAATTTATATTCCAGATACATTGCTTAGCAAATTAATTTTTTCCAATTGAAAAACAGGCCACAGAGTAATATATATTTTGAGAGTGGGGTATAAAGGTATAACTTGCGAAACTTAGGAAAAATTGCAATTATTGTAATAGCATCGATTAAAAAAATAAAAATTATTTAATCTCTCTAACTTTTTAATTTTACTATCATACCTTCTGTAATCCGTCTTCATTGGTTTCTGCAAACCATCTTCTGTTGGCGAGCGCTTTCGGTAATTGTCCATCCTCGTGGCCGAATACATGTGTTCACTGTCACTTTCTGTATTCAACTGCCTTTAATTTGAGTCTATCGAACAGAATTCGGACAGGGATAAAAGTGCAAATTATAAAATAGATTGATTTCGGGAGCTAGTCTTAAAATATACAATTTTGTTCTGTCTATGTTTTTTTTTTTAAAGAAGAGCTCAGCCCTAATGGAGCTATGGACACTTCGTTCCAATTCTATTCTAATTTTTCATTTTCTAGGGATATTTTAATAGATATCATACAAATTTAACAAAAATATTACGACGTTTATTGAAATCTAGAATGCAATTGCAAGAATTGCAACAGTAATAGGTAGGTGTGATCGGGTTTAGGGGCGATCAACTCTTAGATTATTACGCCCGCACTAGTAATATATTAAGAATATGCATTTAAGATTTTCAAGTTTACATATTCTGAATTAAATTTAATAATAAATAATTATAGTTTTCAAGTTTAACAGCCTTTTTTTTCAATACGTTGATAGATTAAAAAAAAAAAAAATTGCATCCCACACGTAGCCATTGAATAACTACAGATTAGCAATGTTTCATTAAAGATGGGCATATAGATAATAATTGAAGAGTTATTTCTTGTAAGCCGGAGAGAGTAATAAGCTTAGAAGGGAACATAACCGAGTGTGACATAGATCCTGGCCGAGGAGGAAGAGTGGGGGAAGTATTCAGCCATCTTAATTATATTCGTAAATAGCTATCTTAATGAGCGTTCTTCGTATAAATGTTATATATACACAAACCTTGAAAAATAACATTTGCGTAATTTAAATGGTTCAATGATATCCGTATTAAAAGTATTATTCCTCCACTAATCCCCTCCTTCAGATTTTAACCAAAATTTATTTGGTACTAAAACGCCTAAATACCGAGTTTCGTTTCAGTATTTATATTTTAAAAAAAATAATAAGGTTCGTCCAATTCTAAAAATTTTAAATATTTTTTTAATATGGGGTTTCCTGAAAATAATGTCATTAAATATGCTTGTTTTAAAATTATATTTCATANCACACACACACACACACACACACACACACACACACACACACACACACACACACACACACACACACACACACACACACACACACACACACACACACACACACACACACACACACACACACACACACACACACACACACACACACACACACACACACACACACACACACACACACACACACACACACACACACACACACACACACACACACACACACACACACACACACACACACATTTACACATATATATACTGAATAGATCAAAGCAAATAGATTCTACTAAATTAGTTCCGTGAAAAATTAGGGAAAAAAATTGCCAAAAGTTACTACCTTGTACTCAAGCAAAACAAATATGTTATCGATGAATTCAATGCAGAATACAGCACGAGAGGTTATGGAGCTCCAATTAAAGTTGAAAGATATGCATTGAGATCCGAAGAAATGTATAAATGGTTTAATTCTTCTGTCAGATTTTTTCTGCTTGAACATTCTCCAAAATGTTATCTGAAGGGCGGGTTCAGTAGGGGAGGTTTTCAAACTAAATTTGTTTTGTAGATCCTTAAGGGCGGATGAAGGGGGGGTCCTCTGTCCAGCACAGCGTGAAGAATCCCCCAAACGGAAAGCAGGGCAAACAGACGGCTGAAAGACGCGCTCCCTCCTCGCATTGAAAGCCTTGCGGAAGACGTCCTTGCGGTAATCAGGAGAGAGAGGCTAAGTTTTATAGGCGGTGTCCTCCGGCTCGGAAAAACGCCGGGGTTGGAGCGGTATAACGAGACTGAGCGCCGACATCAAAAGAGAGGGTGTGTATGGGGGGTAGTAGGCCTCCTTCAACCCCTAGCCGCAGTCTGGGGAGGGCTTAGCAGGTCCGTCTCTTACCTTCTTAGTCTTCCGTAGCATTACATTAAATACCTCTTTGCGGAGTAAATAATTCCTCTAGCTATTCAACAAAACAACAATACCAACAGTAGGATGTAAATGATGTATCTTATTATCTCCCAAAACATTGAGAAGACGTATGATCGCTATGGCTGTCATAAGACCGGGCTGTCAAAATGAAATTATTAACAGAGGAGACAGTTGCATCATGGGATATTCTATAGGCATTTTTGTTTCCTGGAATATCCCACCAAAAATTCATTTTTTAAAAATATAGTCGACTTATATTATTTTTTCTTCTTGTAACAGTTTCGGCAGTCATCCCATCCCCCCCCCCCCAATCTTAATTAGGTTTTTCGTGAGATAATTTACACAAACCTCCCTTAAATAATTTTCTCTATTAGTAGCAGTTTCCGCAGACATACCTAATTCTTGGCAAAATGAGATAGTTGTATACTTAATTGTCCATAAATGAATGTAATTGCTGTATTTAAAGGAACTTTTGAGCCGGTGAAACGCGTACTATCTCTAATGGCAGTTTACAAACGGCAGCTTGCATTGTGACATCGCCATTTATAATAATTCTCTTGTTATAAATGGCGTATTGCTGGCGCTCATGAGGCGCCATGGGGGATGTGGTCGGCTTGGTCCCACCGAGCACATCCTCCTTCACAGGGCTGTCATCTAAAGCTATGATGGACCTTATATTCTATTAAAATGATGGGCCGCGGGGTGGGCTCTGTAATCATGTAATCGAGTAACCACATGTTTATAGTTTAAACAATAAATTAGAAATGAAAGTGTCAAACAATGAATACCATCACATATCAGTTTTTGAGCACTCAATGAACCCATTGCTTCTCCACAGACTGTAAATAGAAACAAATATCATCTTCATGTAAGGCATTACTTGGAGTCATGACCTGTAAATGTCCATGGACAAACTGAGTCCACTATTACTTTATTTGCTTAAGGGGCGGTACATTTTTTTTTAATGCATGTGGGGAAAGATTCTTAATCGTATTCCAATCGGTTTTTTTCTTCTCTCGGGAAATCTCTTCCAACCAGGACACAGATTAAAGAGTAAAAAATGACTTGTCCAAAGCGCAATCAAATGTGTAGCTGTGGCTGATTCCGTCCCACGTTGTATCCCACTTTCGCGATTGCTATCGAACCCAATCCTGTTGTTGATTGAGCCTTATCTTCTCATGTATGCTGGGATAATACATTCGGGTCGGTACGATCCATTATGTATGAATTCAGGGCCAGGTTAGTGATTATTTGGAAATCTTATTTTCTGGACTTTCTTTCATTTGAACTGAGAGAGAGAGAGAGAGAGGGCGAGCATATATATGAATGTTTTATTTATTTTGAAAAGGGCAGGGTATAGCTTAATAAAGTATCTTTCACCCAAACAGGTTTAACTAATTAAAATTCAAAACAAATGATTTGATCGTTGGATATCGCTCAATATTTACATTAATTTTTGGAAACAGAGTTAAATCAATTCAAACGTACATCAATGTACTGGATCTAGAAATTTACATACATACAATTTTATATGCTAGAGAAATTAGTCAGGGTTTCAGCCAGGATGAGAAAAATAAAATAGTCCAAAATTATTTTATTATTGCCGACGTTAAACTTGTAAGTTATTATCATGGTTGAAATACAATGCAAACTATTGCACTTAAAAATTGTATATTTCAATGAACATATAGAGATGTATGTTATAAGAGTTTTGAATTTATTTTATATTATATAATTTTCTGTCATATAACATACCATATCTCTGTTTGTTCATTCAAATATGTAATTTATTAAGTTCATTGGTGTGTATTGTATTTCAGCTCTGATGATGACTTAATAGTTAAGTTGAAACGTTGGCAATAATAAAATAATTACCTAACAATCATGGTGCATTTTATTTTTCTAATTCTGGCCTTAACCATGACTAATTTCTCCAGCATAATATTATTCGACGGCCAACCAACCACCAAACAATCACCAACCAATTCAATTTTAAAAGTAATCAAACAGAAATAAGATTAAATGAAAGTGCGAAATCTGCTATAAGATAAGATGAAGTAAATGGAGAATTTTCAAAGTTTATATAAACAGTTAGTCATTAAAATTATTATCATTTCTCTTAAAAAAATTTCTATAAAAATTGTTCCATCATATTCTACTTAATTTAAAATTTATCGTTTTTTCAATAATGTTGAGAGAGCAAACAAATGAATGTCTGTATTTTTGAGTTTGGTACATCGGGATTTGGAAGTGAGTAGGTGCTGCTCTGGTTTTGAATTCTTGATTTCCTCATTTTTGAGGAACTGTTCAAGGAGGCATTGAGGACGTCCATTTTGTATTGTCTCAGAAGGAACAGAAATGTCCCAGTGAGATCTCTCCTTTCCTTGGCTTCAATCCACTCTATACAAGTATAAGTCTTATTAATATGTGTGCATGCACTTGCTGATTGACGATAAATCTATTCGCTGCATACGATAACATATTTCTTATAATGAATAAATGTGAGTGAAAAAATTAATCAGCCTGGTAAGCTTGTCAATTTCATTATACTTGTTCAATTATGTTAAATTTGATTGTCAAATAATCCAATTTGAGATTTTTTCTCAAGTTTCACTGGTTTTAGAGAGAGAAAAAATTATATTACTTTGAGAAATTCTCTTTCAGTTTAATAAAGTATTACGTAGTTTTAATTTTAATTTACATTACAAGGATATGGCATTAAAGAGTTCCAGTGAAATAGTATTTAGTTTAAAACCACACTATTAAAGCCAGTGTTTAACCAGAGTATTTTAAAGGTAATTAATGATGTTGATATCAGGCTGTCACCATTAAAAATCGCTTTTGAACAAGGATCCCAGAAATAATGATAGTGTTCGCTTCCAGGCAAGACAAAACTAATTTATAAAGTGACCTTGACATTGTGTGACGTAATGAATCGTATGGGCTACATTTCTAATGACCCTCATCACGAACGTGAGCTATATTCTATATCTCTTTGGAATGCCGACGGCAGCGCGCTCTCAGGAGAAAGCTGGCAATTACGGTGGTTCCCTGCCTTGTGTTTTCCACACGACGGCTCGATCCATTTGTGAGTAATGGCCGTACTTCGAGAGAACTTTATCAGGCATATTAGCTTATCCGTGTTCCTTATTGTATTTTCATTCAATCTCTATTTGTTTCTGTCTGCCTAATTACTGTTTCCGGCAATGCGTAATTATTTACGTCTAAATAATTGTTCCTATTACTTTTGTTTGATTTTGTCCCTGCAAAAGTGGGTGAATAAACATTGTTTAATGAACAACACTGACAGCATTCAGAGTACATTTACGCCTGTAACAAATAGATAAATAAGTATCAGCACTCCTGGGTATAAATTCGTGTTAAAACGTTTTGAGTGTGTAATGATTTTCAGAAATTTTTCTTCAGAAAATGTAGCTATTAGATTTTACTAATGACTTATAGTTCATTGACTTACCTACTAATGTAATTTCAAATTCTCATTTTTGAATTTATGAGTATATATATATATATACTCACACACACTCATATATTCAAGAAATGCGAGAATATATACGTTCCTAAGTATTTTTAATTAATTTATTTTTTATTTATGCAAATATGGGATGTGTGTGATAAATTTAAAGTATTTTTTGCCATTTATAAATAGTTTCAACACTACATACGTTCGTTAAGTATTCGTGTTGAAATCTTCAGTAATTAACTACAAAAAATACTCTTTTTACAAAGACAAAGGAAATTTCACACATTTTTTATAATTCTTCATAATTAATTTACCTTCAGCCTTAGAAAGATTCAATTACAAAATATTTACGATTACATATGCGCTCTCAAATGTGTTTCCTACATTTCAGTTTCTGGAACCTAAAGTCAAGTTAAAATCGCAAAAAATACAAATTACTGTCGCACACTGTCTTCCTTGAAGGTTCTGGATTTTTTTGACTCACAAATCCCTTTTTTTTCACTCAATAATTTATTTATTTACAATTGACTACGTGTGCGTGCTTATTATTTTTCAACAAATTAGTTTTAATATCTTCGAAAATTTTTTCAAATTTTTCTATTGTTTGTTTACGGAGGAACTTCGTAATTAATGCAGATGTTCAATTTTTTAATAACCATACATGTAAATATTAATAAACACCGTTTTCTAACAATACAAGAAAGACAATTAAAGAAAAGAAAAGTTACCTTATACGGACTAAAAGCTAGTTCCTTATTCTTCTAAAGATAATGTATTAGATTCCTAAGTATCTTCTTTAATATGCCTTTTGTGAAAATGCTATTGAGCATAGACAATATAAAATAAAGTTAAGTTCTGCAGACTTTGATGTGGCCAGAAACCTCCCTCGGAGATCTCTCTATACATCATTATCGCCCTGATGATGACTAGCTAGTCAACTCGAAACTTTCTTAATATCAAATAATTTTCTAGTAATTTTGGAGTATTTTATTTTTCTCATCCTGGCTGAAAACCTGATTAATTTCTTACGCGGAATGTAAAATAATATTTCACTTATGTTCTGTTATTTTTACAAATGCAAACATACGATGATATTAAAGATTTTTCAATGTTGACTTTCTTTAAATCTCTCCTACCACTCAATTTAGATATTAGTTAGAAAATAAACAATTAACGTGTTAGTAGGAAAAATATGAAATTTATAAAAGGAAAGTTGAACATTTTTATATTATATAATTTTTATTTCCCACTAAACATTCACAGATCTCTTAGGAATTCTCTTTGACTGCCACCCTGGGTAGAAGAGCATTCAGTTGGATTGCCAATTCTCTCTTTTCCTTGGTAGGTTCCTGGTTTGGTGGAAATCTGTACTCCTTGTCCTACACAGCCTTTCTGTACAGTCTGGAGTATAGGTGATGGACTATATATGACTGCATGTATCATTAGACGGTCAATAGCCTTCTTTCTTAAGGAATAACGTTCGTATTGTAGGTCTCTCTACTTACCCTCAGTGCCGAATCACTTTCAATGTCATAGCTTCTATGATTGGGGATACGTACAATTAATCTATTATCCAATTGTCAAGGATGCTGTCCTAACATTTCTTTCAAGCAATCCTACGCCGGAACTTCATCTCAGCCGCCTCTGATCCTAATCCTGTGTTTCTTCATGATGATGCAGCTCTCAGCCCCGTTTGGTAAATACGCAGACTTGCATTATTATATTGGATATTTATGAGCCTTGCTCTTGGTAATGTTTATTTGTAAACCTTTCTGACGAAGTTCTTCAATCTACTCCATCCTTGCCGTCTGGAGCTTCTTCATTGGGTCTAGACTACATCAATAGCACACATAAGCAATCAGATAAGGTTTCTTGGTCCTATGAATATCCACTCAGTTCGGCTCTGTTTCACTACTGAAAGCAATGAGGGACTATCGCCATGCATGACTCTATGGGCTTTGCTGAAATGCTCTTCCTGTCCATTCGGCCTCAGAGTTTCTTTTAAGTCTTGGCTTAGAAAAAGCCTTCCACAAGGCTCTGTGAAACACATCTTGCTTTCAGTGCTTCCTGCATTTTATTAATTAGAATCCTAAAAGTAAAATTAGGACTTGAGGTCAAAAAAAGGGGATACTTATTTCTATCTTAATCACAGAATTTTTCGCAGTACGTTTTTCAGAGTAAAAATTTGATCCTGTATCAGCCTCACTGGTCATCGAAGAACACGTATGCCTAAAATTACTCTTCACCTATTGTGTCTCTGCATTTTAACTTAATGCAGGTATTGGGTGTTCACCAATATTATTAACATAAAACTGATGTTCTTCTCAAATCCTCTTCTTCTAGGTGACTAACAGTTTTTGGAAATAAGCTGTAATGGCAAACTTAGTTTCTGTATTTTTGAACAAGTGTTTCAAAAGATCTTATGTTCGGCCGAGCTGAGTTCGGCTAGGCGAAGATACGAAGGGATGTTCGGCTGAGATCGAGGAACACATTCCCCGTACGTTTGATTGTGGATGTGAAGACGTACAAGTAGCTATTAAAGCGGGGTTATGCTAAGCATGCACTCACCATAACTCACTTGATAGATATCAGCTGGCTGTCGGCTGTGCACACATGTGGATATAAAACGCCCCGAAACCCGATATTAGTGTAGAGAACTTTCTGCGGATCTTCCCCTCCGATAGTGTTCCCCTGAATTTATATCCGCGGAATGTTGAGTGGCGATGGTGGTGGGGGAGGGGGGTACTTATTTTTAGAATTTTTGATCCTTCTTGATTCTCGTATGACTTTGCAGAGTATCACCTCGGCCATGAAAATCTCAACAGTTTTAACTGATATGAAAATGTATAAATCGGCTACCTGGACATTTATTCTCATACATCAAATTCCATTTCATGTATTTTGCACCATTTATATATATATAACCCTTCGCGCCTAAACTNATATATATATATATATATATATATATATATATATATATTTATTTATTTATTTTTTTTTTTTAATTAATTCTAATTTTGAGAATCGTTTTAGTAAATCTAAATGGCAATATAAAAGGGACTCTTTTATATAAAATTATTCTATAAGTTCATATAACCCTTAAGAGTTTTCGCTCTTAATAAAAATAAACTATATTTACACTTATAACTTATTTATCTTTATTTATTTTTTAACTAATGGATTGGTATATAGGGTGTTCCAAAATTCACGCAAGAAGTAATTTTGATAGAAAACACAGGTTTATAATTGAAAATTGTAAATTTTTTATTGATGTATTTAGTATACAGTAGTTATGTAAAGAACAGCTTATCTTGTAAATGGCCTCCACGACTTTGCTGGAACATATGCAATCATTTGTTGAAATTGTCCATGATTGTTTTGCATAAATGTGGCTGAATTTTGTTGATAAAGCGCTAAATTTCCTCCTTCAAGGCGTGGGTAGTCGTGGACTTGTTGACATAAACCTTAGACTTAAAAAAACTCCAAACCACAATCCCCACTCGACCTCCCGCCAATATTTAGTTTACATTTATTGTTCTTTGCATTGATAATATAATTTCTTTACTACTGAACTAGCTAAGTATGGCTGTATTAATTTAATTTAAGGAATGTTTCCTCAATTGTTTGAAAATTGTTAATTAAAATTTCAAATTGCTGTCAAAGAATTGGAATCCAAATAAGGATTCTGTTAGTTGGGTGCGAAAAGGTAAAAAAAAAAAAAAAAACTTTAAAAAAAGTATGCCGCTATAATTGTTGACCTTGGTCGCCTTGAGCCACACCCTATTAAATCTGCCAACTAACTGGAGTTGTATATCAACACTGGTATCTATGTACTCGTTCATTGGGTCGTTGAGTTTCCGAACCATTCATCATCTCCAGCTCAGTTAATTCAGTTGACCTGAGACCAGTAGGAAGTGGAGGTCCCACAGCCTTATTGTTGAATACATATTTATGGTTATTATTTTATTTTACAATCAAGTGCTGGGTTTCGTTACTCCTGCGAATTTTGCTCTTTGTTCTCATTTTTTATTCTGTTCCCTTGCACTAAAAATTGTTAAAATTTACCACAAAAAAAATGTATAAAATTAAAATTTAAAATTAAATAACGAGAGTCATTTAAATAGCTTGACAATGTCAGCTCCTCCAAGCATAAGACGATATATTCGTCTGCCTCGGAGGTTAGACTCTCGATACTATTGCGGGGAATATAATATATTATCATATAATATAATAACTTATCAGACTTGTCTCGGTAGCATCAATGGAAAATGCACCGGCCCGGATAGCAGGAGATCCAGGTTCGAGTCCTGGCAGAGACTGTTTGATTTTTTATTCTGTTCTCTTGCACTAAAAAGTGTTAAAATTTACGTGGGATTAAATGCCACAAAAAAAAAATTATAATATAGCCCTTTGTTGTGCGATCTTTTAGGGCTACAGTAGTTTTGCGTCATTATGGGCAGTTACCAAGATAGATGGTAATGAACAAAAGCCTCCAGATTTATTTTACTCTACTTTTATGGAAATAATGTTACCCGTACGCTAGTTTTCCTAGCCAATGAACGTTTACTTAGTTTTTTTTGCTTCATAAATTAAATGAATACTAATTGAAGTCGATCACGTGGGATGGGGGTGAACTATGCAGTTTCAATAAATATGCTAAATGCCCAATCTTATCTAACTTGCAGGAGAGGGCAATTAAGTTGATATTCAAGATCGTTAAAGCTGGCGCTAGACCGACAAAGGAGGGTGATGGGACTAGTTTTTAGCTATACTTTTTAATACGGGTTTTAATCTGTATTTATCAAAGAAATGTTAACATAAATGCAAAGAAAATCATTTTACGCCTTAAGTGTTCTATAAAGGTTTTTTATAACAGCATAATTAATAATAGCAATATTTAATTTAATATGCTCCTCCTTTCCTTCTTGGCCAATTTAAGTAATTGACGAATTTGTCTAAACATTTGTTGGTTTTATTTTATATTAAATAATAATATTGTGGCGGCGTTTTTGCTGGTTCGAATGTGACTAATAAAGAATAAATATTTAATATTACAAAATAAAAGAAAAAGAAAGAAAAAATTGAAAATAATAGGTAACAAATTACAACTTACAATGTAGTTTCAGCAAGCAGCTCGGTCCTCGCTCTCACCTGCAGTCCTTCCTCCAAAGCGGCCCTGAAATTAAAGGTCTCTAACTCGGCCAAGAGAAAAATCCAAAAATTCAGAGCTCTTACCTTCTGAGAATGCGTGGCAGTCGTGAGTGTACGAGGAGTAATGGACTGTATTGTAACGGGGAGGCGCATAAGGCGGCACGAATTAATAATACTTTTAGGGAGCGAAATGGCGGCGGAGGATACGTTAGACACTTCGTCTACTACTGGAAGCAGAGTGGTTCCTATGGGATCTGGAAGCAGAGTGTCTCCTATGAGATCTGGAAGCAGAGTGTCTCCTATGAGATCTGGAAGCAGAGTGTCTCCTATGAGATCTGGAAGCAGAGTGTCTCCTAAGAGATCTGGAAGCAGAGTGAGAGTGAGGTAGGGGGAAACTGCCTTTAGGCGATAAGGGTCGCGAGTCCAGGCGAGTCAGCCCCTCTGCCGAGATTAGGGCGCTCGGGACTGATAAAAGAGGATTAGGGCGCGAACAAATATAATGATTAATTATAAGTTATAAATATAATAATAATTTTCTTCCCATTTTTGGAGTATTTTGTATATACGATATAGGAATGGGGGGGGGGGGGGGGGCGCTATGCTTGCTACACATATTTAGAGGACGGCGATGTAGGTCGTGGGTAGGAAGGTTGTCTTTTGCCCCACTGAGCCATGTTACTTCATACTCTCGAAGTTCATAGCGTTGTTTATGTATTTCCTTCTCTTCCACGCATTTCTCTCTTATGCCCCTTAATTCCTTTCCCGCTTCACTTCATTTATTCATTCGCTCCTTGGAACGCTGCTTAGCTCACATAAAGTTAGCACGGGCATTAAGTTTGCATTCTGAGTTAGTATATGAAAATTAATTAATTTTCTCAACTGGCGTATTCATTATTAATTATTCCTTACGCACCTTTAAGGTTGTGTTATTTTTCTTTTATTTGACAAGAACTAAGATATCTACTTTCTTTTTTTTTTTGCGAATTTTACCAGCTTTTCCAATGGTCAGGTTTTGACCATTGGGAAACTCCTTATATGAAGCAAACAATAAATTGATAACTTGGACAAGGTCAGTCACGTGGGGTACCGCATCAAAGCAAATATCCTCCGATATTTCCAGGAATTTGAAAGTAAATTATTTTATTGTTCTGTTAATTAATATTAAATTATAAAAATAAATTGAAATTATTGAATTGTGAATTTTATTTAACAAATAACAATGAATAATTTCTTTGTGCAATATATTTTATTATGGAACACTTTTGGAGCATTTTAAACTCCTATTTCCATACGTATATACATAGGTATAACCATATCCATAAGTATATATCCATAGGTGTATCCATAGGTATATATCCATATCCATAGGTATCCATAGGTATAAATATATCCATGGGTATAATCCATAGGTAAAATAAACTATATTAAGAGGTATATCCATATGTATGATCCATAGGTATAAATAACTATATCCATAGGTATAATCCATAGATATAATGTATATAGAAGGCTAAGCTGGCTTTGGAATGCCCGTTAGGGAGTAGTGAAAGAAGCTATCAATCTTCTTGGTTATTCTATTTAAGAACTACCATAATGTGGAGTTTCCGTAAAACATAATATTAAATTTATTTTTGGTTGGAGTTTTCACCCGTTTGTCATAAAAAGCCTTAAAACCGGCGTTAATGACAATCAGACTGTCACTCCTTTAATAAAAAAGTACATATGTATTGACAAGTAATCATTTTGTTACTTTTGACGACATTGCTTCTCTCCCCTTCGGATCAATATATATATATATATAT
>KZ808374.1:86037-124195 GCA_000696205.2 Oncopeltus fasciatus
GTTAATTTAATTTTAATTTATTTAATACGAGCTCAGAATATCAATTATATATTATTATAATGTAGTTAAGAGGCTGTTTAATTTAAATAAAATATAAAGTCTTTAATATTTTCTCTTTAGAGTCATTAAATACAATTATATTGCAATTTTAAGTTGTATATTAATATCAATTAAAAAATGTTTAAATGAAATTATTCTGTCTCTTTCATGAGGCCTGCTGTAAAATAATACAGAACAAATAAAGTGATAATTGGCTAATCAATTGTTTGTAAGTACCGTTCATTATTTCTTCTTATTCCTGCAATTCTTTTCTTTCATTATTATATCTTCGTGTCGTTTTCTTCAGTAACTAACTTAAGCCCTCTCACTCCCTCTCTCTCACACACCTACACACATTCACGCACATTTTACTCGCAAAATTTTTCTTTTTTCACTTTCTGACTTCTCCCAATGTCAACCTATCCCTCTTATCTCTTTTTTTTTTTTTGGTCTTCATTTTCTTTTATATTATTTTCCTAATTTTTTCTTTTTAGACTTTTTTTTTCTTCTTGTCTTTAGACTTATTTTATTTTTCTTTCTAATACAAAAACTTTAACATTTCATGAGATGCACATTGATTTTGTCGAAATCCTATTTTTGCTTTTTCTAATCAAAAGGAAGTGGTTAACTATTTTTCTTTATGAATTATGAGTAGAAATGCTTTGTATTGTTGCTTCTTGAATAAAGTTTCTCTAGCCAAATCACGATAAGAACAAAATTTGGTTGCTAATTATTTGAAAGATCTACGAAATTCGCCCTATTTATTCTGCATCCGCATGAATAATTGACTACCCATGTGTTGTATTTTTGATTTTGGAAACTTAATTATTATAGTTATTAATGAATTATAATCAAAGGTGGAGTCATTACTAAAACAAGCGTTCAGAACTTTTTCACTCAAGCTCAGGGCAAAAAAGGACTATCCGTCTGCCATTCCTATAGCCATAAGCCTATCCTGGATTGGACTGTTCGCTGATTTTCTAAGCTGTATTGGAGGATATCTTGGGGCGTTGCACAGCCACTAATCTTAGCCTGTCTTAACCTTAAAGCCAATCTAATCTAAGTACTCCCCTTCCTTATAAGAGAACTTCCTGCTAAGTCCTTTAATGGATTAGGCAAACAGGGAAGGAAATGTTTCTAAAAATTGAGGATTAGAAGGGTGCAGTTCTTGCCAAAATTGCTTTTAGAAGAATTACTCTTGGATGGATTAATAAACAAATTAAGTTTTCATTTTAAATTATATTGATTTGTCTAAGCTAGTAGTAATTGTAAGTTGATAAAAAAATTATTGACCCTTCACGGTTGAATACACCCAGACTGGTTTCTTAACTTATTTTTAAGAACAATGCATTCAATAATTTATGATAGTTCAAAAGCAATTTGTACATATGCTGTTACATAAACTATGCTTTAAACCAATATATAGATAAATAAATTAGGAGACTTTCTTATCTGATAAAAAGTTCGATTTTTTGTTATATATTTCTTATAAATGTTATGTTTATCTAATGAGATAAAGGTTATTTCTTATTTGGATAACGCGCCTTGCATGGAAGTGAATAATATAATCTGGAATCAAAGTGTTTGACTCTTTATAAATGTCACCGGCAGTGTTTGCACTTTCCTTCAATGTATATTCAAATTTAGAATCCTGAGACATGATTTTCTGCTGAGCAGAAAAACACCAATATAAGTTTCCCTCAATATACCTTCTATATAAAATATATATTTTAAGTATGTACAACCCATAAGCTTACACTGTTATTGAGTTATTTTTTTCAAGATCAATAGAAAAAAAATATTTCCTCTGAATATTTTTTTTTTTATAAACTTTTATTTATTTATTACATTCTGGTAAATAAAAAAAAAATTTTGTAATTTGTTTACAATGAAATTAAAAATGACATTTAATGTCAATCACATGAGGAGAGAAGGTGACCAATGACACCACTCTTAAATTATTGACAGACTATGTCCCAAGGAGGTCACGGGGCCATCTTCGTTTGAGCCGACTGGGAGGGTTGTAGGGGTTGGAGTTGGAAGACATGGTCTGTGCTTGTGGATTAGGATGGTATGGCAGTTTACTGTGAAAAAGGCTGAAGCGTAAAGAAATGAGATCCTCTGAATATTAAGCAATATTCATTAGTCCACCTGGGCCGCAAGCATAAATTCTGATATTGGTAAGTCAATAAAGTCTAGTATTAAGAATCGAATAACCCTCTTCACCCAGCCAGAATTTATTTATATAGATTTTTCCGTTCAATCCATCTGAAGAGACTAAATTATTTTATTTTATTTATAGACACTCAATATGTCGTTAAAAAATGTATAGCTCCTAAAAATGATAAGGTTTATAAACAATTAATGAGAGGGAATAGAATAAAAAAATCTATCTGTCCCAGCCAGGAATCGAACTTGGATCTCCTGCTATCCGGGCCGGTGCATTTACCAGTTATGCTACAGGACTAGCAGCAGCATAACTGGTAAATATGGCCCGGATAGCAGGAGATCCAGGTTCGATTCTTGGCTGGGACAGATAGATTTTTTATTCTATTCCCTCTCATTAATTTACGTGGGATAAAATACCACAACCAAATAAATATTTATAAATAAGGTTTATATAGCTTCTTCCTGGTCTTATGATTTTATTGAACCAACCCATATTTGAAAGTCTGCCAGATTCTCTATATATTCCACATAGTTATAAAAAAAAAAAAAAAAAATACATTGCATAATCATTATTATCTGTTATCTCTCGGTCGAGGGACGACCCGTGCCCTAAGTCCCCGTATCGGGAGTCGTGAGGGGTGGCTGGCAGGTGTGAAAAGGAAGGCCGCTTAGGTGGACTGGGTGCCCCCCGGGGCCGCACGCCCCCGCGAGTGGCGCAACACACTCCCTTCTGAGGCGATTCCCACGACCTCCGTCGGGACTCTTTACCTAAGCTCCGCAGTTAGGGCTGCTTTGTCATTAACTCTTGCCGAACTTATCGCTCATCCTGAGACGTCTTGAGTTCTTCATTTTAGCCGGCAGATTTTCCATTCATGCAAGAGTAACTACTAATATTCATAACATGCCGTATGAACAACTAATAATTAATTAAAGCAAATTATAAAATTAGATGAAGAATTATCTTCTTGTGGTGTCATGCATTTCTTGCATTTTATTAAGCCAAATTATTTATTTGCATGATTATAACTTATTGTAAAAACATTAAACAAATCTTCCTCATGTATTTACCGTTTCTTCTTCCGGGTTGGACCGTGTCAAATTGTTGTTATTTGCCGAGCTTTCGCACATCATTTGATGACTTCTTCAGGGCTGAAAAGAGAATGAGAGCTGTAAAAGAGAGATTAAAAAAATCCAGGTGGTATATAAATACCATGTTTTATACACCAGGTGTCTGGTCTTTGGGCGAAGCCTGCCTTCCCATTTGTTGATACTGTGTTCTGGCGGCTGGTCTCTGGAGTAGTCAGGTAGCTGGTCACTGATTGGTTGGATCCTCTTGTCGATTAGCGCTGGTTTCCAGTTCTTGCTGAGTCTGTATCCGTCTTCACCGTCGAAGCCTACGTGGTCAAATCTTCCTCATTTGTATAATTTTTATTGTGGCCAATTACGCCACTGGAAATAAGTTAATGTGTGTCTGAGACTATAATACCAAATGTTTTAATACTCTGATTTCTGACGTAATTTTTGACTTGGTCCCTGTTAAAAATTACGCTTAAAATCCATCGATTTATTCCCTGTATTGCAGGTTACAACTAAAAAATATTAAAGTATTTATTTACTCATTTTATATTACTGAAATTATCCTCATTTTGCAAATGTTGTTTTTTTTTTGTAATAGATTTTTTCTTTGTTACAGGTAAGAAGAATATTATGTTAAATTAAGGAATTATATCCATACATTGGTTTTTCAACATTACGGTAAATTATGAACATTCTAATTTTATTTACTCAGTTTAAATTATAAAATTGTATAGTCATTTGAATTACAATATAAAATAAAAATATAAACATAAATATTACAAAAATAATGTCGTTTGGAAATAAATAATTGATTATTTTTCAACTTATGACTCTTTAAGGGGGTTTCATTATTTATGATAATTCTTTTGTTAACAACATTACAAAAAATTTAATTAAATTACTGCATAATGAAATAAATATATTAGGGAAAGTACTGGGTTTTTAAGTAATCGGGTGTGGTTTTCGATGTGCAATTATCGTCTGTGTCAGAAAATAGCCATTTTTAAATGTTTGTTCTTACTTTTGAACTAGTAGACAGATTTTTTTTTCTAATTTTTTTGGGGGGTGGGGGGGAGGCTTTGTAGAGTTTTGATACCTATTGGCTACATGACAGAGGGGTTTCTCTTTTTGTAGTAGACAGTGTACGTTAGCCGTATATCGTACGCAGTTATAAATCGGGCAGCTGTGAAATTGGCCCAAAATATTTTGTTGAATTTTATAACACTTTGTTTTCTGCTTGAATTATTATTCTATTTGCTTTTTAGGTTTTCTCTAAAATTGAATCTCCAGAAGATGGCACGAAAAATAAGCGCGCGAAAATTGTATTTTGCTTAATCAAGATGAAATAAATGGAGATTGGTAAAAGTTGATAGAGCAATTCAGAATGATCAAGAAATATTAGTAATACAATTGAAAATAATATGGCATTTTTATTGATTTTTAGTTAGATTATTTTTTTTTTTTTTTTTTTTTTTTTTTTTTTTTTTTTTCTGTGTTAGCCTCCCTTGCAACCACTTAGGGTCATTGGAGGGAGGGGCTATCTAAAGGTTGCCACCCTATTTTAAACACCCATGGCTCAGGACAACCTTCTATATTATAAATAAAAGATTGACCTGGGCGGGATTTGAACCCGCGACGTCAGGATTGTGAGACCCGTACGGATCCCCTGAGCTATCCCGGCGCCCCTTAGTTAGATTAAGACACATCTATTTGAAAATTATTTACATTACAATAAAGGAAAATTGAAAACTGACCAGGTGTAAACGTTAAAATATTATTTCCTTAGAGTTTCATAATTTGGAAAATTATTATCGTATGATTATATTAGAGTAGATTTGCTCTTTATGCGAATTGTAAATAGTATATTGGTTAAAACATGTTGGTTCCAATGTTCTGGAATTATTCGTATCTAAATTAATGTTAAACTCAGAAAGATTGCATGGATCGTCCAGTTCTATGTCTCCCTAAACAATGTATCTTTAGAACGGACTTATTCTGCGAAACAAAACTTAAGAAGAAGTAATTGATTTCTTAAAGCGACTATAAATTAATAAATACTTATTTAGTTGTGGTTTATTATCCCACGTAAATTTTAAACAATTAATGGAAGGGAATAGAATAAAAAATCTACCTGTCCCAGCAAGGACTCGAACCTGAATCTCCTGCTGGCCTCCTAGCCGGTATGCTAAACCATTACACTACCGGTACGAGCTAGATATCTCATTAAATTCTCAACTCACTAACAAGAGCCTAACCCACGAGAAAGACGATGTGTTATATTTTATTTATTATATATTCTCTAAAATTACAATGAAACCTACTATTTAAATGAATACTAGCATAATATTATTAATTGTTTTCGTATGTGAATACATGCTTTTACCGAGCAAATGTATATGCCGGATTGTTTTTTTCTAAGAATATTTTAGTACAGTCTGCTATTGTTCAAAACAATGAATGTAGGGAAAATAAATTTTCTCTTAAAAAATGTTTTTATTAACTGAATTGTATTTGATAAATTCTCACTAATTACTTTTGGGGTTTATATTAGTCGTTTACATATTTATTTATTTAAAAATAAAACAATTTGTTGCATTATAATTATAATACAAAGTGAAGGTATAATTTTTTTGCTTATAATTTACTGAAAAACGAATTGAATTATTTCTTGTTTGCATTTTGTCCGGTCAACCTTAAACTATAACTTGTATATTTTTAATTTTATGATCTCCTGATCAATAGAAGGTAAATATATGTCCCATGCAAAATTGTATCCATATCCTTTGCAATTTTTAAAATGATTTCTCTTTATTGCCGAAAAGAAGATAAAAGTACGCACAGACACACGCACACACCTATTTAAGTTTTTGCACTGCGTATTCCGCACCGTTAGTTCTGAGCCACCCTATAAATGTCAAACTCGAGGCATAGCTAGGGGGTAAGGCAGAGGTTAAGTAGGTGCCTTCTAACTGCTACCTGCGTGAGGTCCCTAACGTTTTTTTTTATACAAAAATAAAACCGTTTTTTATAACATAGTATTAAAATAGTAATAAAAAATATAAGATTTTTACTGGGCCCTTCGATAATTTTTGTCGTGGAGCAAGCTCCGGGTTATACTTAACATAGGAAAGAATGTGCTTCCATCATTCAAATAATCCCGTAGTACTTTTACAAACTTTGTAATATATTTTGAGGGCGCTGACATCAGATGAGAATAAATCATTTTAAAGAATAGTATGTGTGTCTCGAAAGAATTTTCAGTGCGAGGCGGATTGGAGGGAACCAAAATTTCAAAGATTTGTATTGTAGTGTCTCCTGAAATTTGCGTCCTTTGAGCGTATGTCAACAATTGTCTTATCTTATATCATGAGCTAAAAAAGCCTTCAAAAATTTTAATTTAACTTGCTTTAAAAGCCATATAAGATCATTTAGTAATCGCATCTGGGGGAAATCTGAGGAGAAGAGGTTACGTGCCTCATAAAATTTATATTCTACCCTTTTTATGGTAAACAGTCCTCTTTGCGATAAAATTTAAAAATCTATTTTATTTTAATTGGTTTTGTATGTGCTCTTCCTAAAACTCTAAAGAAAAAAAAATGCTCGCATTTCCAGTTGGACTATTTTCATGATTGACATAGGGGCATGTGAAAAGTCATGATATTATTTAATTTCCACAATTTAATTAAATAAATGTATTCAGTTCAGTAATATGAGTGGTTTAGAATTTTTTTAGTCGAATTCGGGAGGAAGTAAACCTAGTGTAATGAGATATCCGTTTTTTTATTTATTTTTTATTTTTTGCAAAATAAGTCTTCAGCCATTACTGCAATATATATTTCTTTATGTGTATTGATATTATTATTTCCTTGCAAGTTCTGTATTCATCTGTTCTGCAGATTCTGTAAATGGCTATTACATTGCTGAACTCCCTCTACACAGAATGTTTTTGATAAAGTTCTTCGCCAGCTTGTCTGTTTCTGTGTATTTATGGTCTCTTTGTGGTAGTACTTTATTTTGTTATTAAACCGAAAAGCAGTTGTCTTCTGAATTATTTACCAATCAATGTTCCCAATCTATTATGAAATACATAATGATCTTACTAATATATTATATATGTGTATGTATAATTGTGTTAGTGGGGTCATTACTCAGTAGTGGATCGTTCCTTACTCAACCGAAGATTTTACGATGCCGCTAAGTAGAGGTAACTACTGGAATCCTGATAATTGTTTTCCTGTGTCAATTTGAAAGCTGATTACTCTCTTCCTGCGGCAGTTAAAGGTAGCTCAAGCAAATTGCGGAGGGCCCCTCACTGAACGGCATATTGGAAGCGGAAGATTGTGAGTGCAGTTTAGTGACGACAGCGCTCCAGCGGTGGAGGAGATCCTAACGAGTAGATAGCGCTCTGATAGCCGGCATTAGCGCTTTTTATTCGCAGCGCTAGGGGTTGGGGTGGAGGAGAATCTGGCGGAAAATTCGGAGCTAGGGCGGGAATTACAGCAGAGTAGGATCCGATATCTGTACGCCGACATCATGCTCACCATATCTGGAGGCGACATCATCCGAGGAGCTGCTCATGTGCCTTCCCTCCTTCCCTTACAGGTGCTTCAGGAAATGTGACACACTTATTTCCAAACTTTATTCTCATTGCATTGCAATATTTACATATTTTATACAGCTCTAACTTTTAGGGAAAAATCACTGAAAAAAATATAAGTTGTAGATGGTATTTAGTGGGAAAATTTAGGAATATTTTAAGAAGGATTGTATCATTGTCACTTTTGTTATAGAACGTAACCTTAGCTATGCATCAGCCGCGCTTTCGTCATGTCATCCTCCACTATTACGTTTTAATGACCTTGGTCGTAATTATAGTTTGTTTTGGGAGAATCTAGGATTCTCACTGCTGATGATGTACCTTAAAATAGGTTTTTAAGGGTAGTTAATTCTACGCCACTGCTTTCCCTAATTCGGTGAAGAGAATTCGACAATGTACCAAATTGATGTTCAATATGAGCTTAGGGTGGACAATTTAAGATTCGAGATGAGAATAGTAATGTACATCTATGACAGTGAGTGTCCACCTTTTTAAAAACACGTTAATTTCCGTTCTATAGCTTTATTCCTCATGAATTTAAGCCATAAATAGGAGAGCTTTATCCTCCTTCGACTAATTACCACCCATCTAACGGCCCCCCTCCCCCCTCCCCAAAAATGCATTCTTTTTATTTGTCTATATCATTTAGTTTTCTTTTGAAGAAGAATAATATAATGCTTGGGCCTGAAATGGTTGGGGGAGCGGCCCGGCTCCGCGGGTGCGGGCCGTTGGGGGTTGCTGTGTCCGTGGGGCCTCATGATTCTCTAGTTATGATTATATTTGCTGAAACTAATACACAAATAGTAATGTTCAATAACTTTTCAAAAACCAAATAAACCAAACGAATAGATTAATTAAACACAAATAATCATACTCAATTTTTATGAAGGACTTCCTTTTAGAGAAACAATAGGATGCAGGCCCGTCGTGGCGTGGGCGGGGGTGGGCTGGGCTTTCTCCGCGGCGTCTTGCTGGCGCTCATGAGGCGCCCTGGGGGATGTGGTCGGCTTGGTCCAACCGAGCACATCCTCTTTCACAGGGCTGTCGCCTAAAGCAATGATGGACCCTATATTCTATTAAAATGATGGGCCGCGAGGCGCCGCGGGGTGGGCTCTGTCTGTCTCTGTCCGTCGGGATGGGGCCTGTGACAAGATCAACTTAAGGTTGATTTTCTTTTTTAAAATAAAATATGGAGGGCGCTGATAACTTCTGCAGTTGAGCGCCATAAATCCCCAATAAACAAACAATATAATGCTACATGAATGTAATTATTCAGATAGAAGATAGAATTTCCCCAAAAGAAGCAACTCTTATCAAAATGACCTTTTTGAAAAAAAAATGTAGTAAAATTGTCCTTCCTGAGTAAGTTTATTTCTACTTGATTGTACTGTGGTTTGTCGGGTTATAGAAAGGGAAGACTGTTGGGCAAACTTTAGTCTGCTCTTTTTGTTCAAACCTATCGTAAAGAAATTATTATACACATGAAGATTATTTGATAGTGTGTTATTAGTTACATGTATTTACGAAAATCTCAAATATCCCATAGAATTTCATTGGCTTGTATTAATAAGTTCATGAATAAGGTGTTATAATAATAAGCGTCACAATACGGTTCTAATTTTTAATTTATGTATAAGTTAAACCTATTTTTCTTATATCTTAATTATTTTTCGATTTTTAAATTACTTGGAAATATGTAATACATGATGTAATAAGGAATATGCTCTTTAATCATTAATAATATAGCAAGTAAGAAAGCATATAAAATACGTATATTTGGCCGATAATATTTAACAGAATCGAGTTATTTTCGGGTGGACTGCATATGTAAGCAATTGAGCGTACGATCACCACATCTGCCTCGTGAATTTTATAAGCGTATGATATATCATATATGATATATGAAGCATATATGCTTGACGGATGTTTATCTCTGGACTCCACCATACTTCTTTAGTTGTCGTTGTCTAAATTAAAGGAGCGGATATCTGTCGTATATTTTAGTATATAGCCAAAAATTTAAATCGAGAACTTAAAATATGCTTAAAAATTACATTTTAGTTCACTGTTATTGCTAATACATAATGTAATTAAGTTTATACCTGCGTTTCTGCAATTAGCTTAAAGCTGGTTCTGGTATATGCACTGTAAAAGTATGATATGGCACAATAAACAAGTTTGGAACTCATTTGATACTTTCCCCAAATTCTCAGGGTAATTGTCTCTAGAAATAATTATCTTTGCTTTACCCCTTAAAAGAGTAATAACCCCAAGAAGGGTGTTTAACTATGAACAATATTGTTTTCGAAAAATTGGTACTCTGAATCCTTCATAAAACAGAAACTATATATGCAGGAAATAACCTACTCAGTTCATAGCCTATTCCGAATTTATTTGTATTCCAAACCAATTGTTATGCTATTTGAAATTTATATAATATATCAGAAGGGGGGGGGGGGAGCGCCGGGATAGCTCAGGGGATCCGTACGGGTCTCGCAATCCTGACGCCGCGGGTTCAAATCCCGCCTAGGTCAATCTTTTATTTATAATATTGAAGGTTGTCCTGAGCCATGGGTGTTTAAAATAGGGTGGCAACCTGTAGATAGCCCCTCCCTCCAATGACCCTTAGTAGTTGCAAGGGAGGCTAACATAGGAAAAAAAAAATATCAGAAGGGGTGGAGAATAATTATAATCACCACTTATTGTTGGTTATTTACAAACCGCTTATTAGAGAAACGTGATTTAAAACTGCGTAAATACCACTTTTGTGCCTGTACGTCTTGGGATATACACCCCATGATGAAATAATGGGACAATATTTATATTCTTTAATATAATGCCTATTCAGAGATTTGCAATAAAATTTAATGATAACTTTGAGGCCTGATTTAGCCCGGGGAAATAGCCTGCGTCCTGCGTCACAGATTTGAGAGGATGCACCCCTCCCCCCACTCACCTCCCCCCACCCCATGGAGTACAGTGATTACGGAGGTGGCGCGGACCATAATGACAGCTTTTGGACAGCCCGGCAGGGTCATTAAATCGTCACCTCTGGGCGTACTTTGTACATGCACTCATGCATCCAGGATGGGGACACAAGGGCTATCATAGAGCGGCATTTAATAGGGAATCACCGGGGAAATGAATAATAAAAAAAAAAAAATGACCGCAAAATGACTACCCATTTCGTAACCAATTTCCTGACTTGTCCCTGATACAGATTATTATGTAGATATAAAAGCAAAATTTAAATACGTGGGAAGAAAACCTGTTTTAATATGTCGTCCGGAGGTAAACATCTACATATTTACGAACCGTTATTCTCATACCTTGGTTGTATATTGCAGCTTTCCAATATTTCTTGCAATAAAAAAAATTAAATAAAGAAATAAATAAAACACTTAAAAAAAAAAAAATTTAAGGGATCTCGGTCATTGAAATTCAGGGCTATTATATTAATTTTACTTATAATNTATATATATATATATATATATATATATATATATATAAAATATGATGTGTGTATGTATGTAACGTATGGACTTTAAAACGGCTGGGCCGATTTTGATGAAATTTTCAGGGAATCTTCAGACTGTTCAGGCGGGTGACACTGTGAAGTCTGATTTTTGTCTGCAGGCGGAGGGGCGTGGGAAAATCAAATTTTCATTTCCAATTTACCTTAAATACATGTGTTTCTTTTTTTATTGAGCCCATATCTACACTATATGTAAATTATTCTGTGAATAACTTTATGATAGATATTCCATGAATTTTTATTTGAAGGCCGTAAATTTCCCGGTTCCCATAGTGTTAATCATAAAATCGCACTAGCATGTATTTTTATTTCAAAATCCGAGAGTTAGGTTTTCTGAAAATTGTTTTACTATTTTCGTCATTATATATCTATGGAAATGGATGCAAGTTGTGAAGTACCAACACCACAATATTCATAGATATTGCTGAAGAAATTTAACAATGTGGACTTTTTATTTTTTTCAATAGTGGAAAAATTTATAGTCGATATATTTATGTATAGGTATTACTTAGGGATCGAGGGAAGGACCTCGGTATATGAATTTTATTACTTTACTGGTGGGATATTAATTTTTTTTCAACTGCTATTTTCTTTACCTGTGTGTTATTTTATTTTATCATCGTTGTTATATAAATTTGATATTTTCGTAATTAATTATATTGTTAATAAAAAAAAGCGTTTTTTAAATAATTGCTAATAAATAGGCTTTGAAATTAGTCTCCTTTTCCTTTTTCATAAGTTGCATTGAAATCATTAAGTAACTAGTCAGGCAAATACGGTAACACGAGTCATAGATTTTTTCGTAATAAAGACGATATTAACGTTTTTGCTTTTATTTATTTAACTCAAGAGCATAAATTAATTAATTTACGGTATTTAATTTTTATTTTATTTTTAGTCTTATTCTAAACCCATCTTCTTCCTACCTTTTCCACTGAATTGAGTAAATAAATTTACTCTTTAAATTAAAAAATTCGGACGCGAAGACAAATAATAAATAAATAAATAAATAAATATATATAGGATCGTGTTTTAGGTATATATGAANTATTTATTTATATTTAACGGACCATATTTTAGGCCAATATTTCCAAGTGTTACATAACATGTTAAAAGGGAATCTGAAGTTTATAATGATCAATCTACTTACGAATAGGCAATTTCTGAAGAGTTGGCAAATTCTGTTTTGTAGTTGGCTAGTGGTGAAAATTTTGCGAGAGAAAATTGAAGTTCAAAAATAATTTTAATTCGAAAATCGATAATAGGTAATTATTGATTGTAATTATTTAAAAAAAATAATACAAAGTTTAATTTTTACATTTTCATTGGAATATAAACTTGGAGGGTAGAGTCTACTTCTTATCCTCTCAGAAGATCTAGAGCGAGCCAGAAGAAACTTGTCCTTCCCCCTCATTGCTCTTTTTGCCTTTTATGATCCAATTAGTCGTTCACTCATATGGATCTAAGTTTTAGTGGAACCTACAATTAGGGGAAATGTAGTTTATGCATTGCCTGCATGTTTTCATGTCTAGACGTTGTATTACTCCCTATCGTCATAATAAAAGTTGTAAATACGGCCGTTGAACAGCTATGTAGAATAAACAGAGGCGGACATTATGCATTACAATAAAGAAAGCAATGTACCTCGATAAAAAAAAAAAAAAAAAAAAAAAGAAGATCAAAGGACCTGGCAGTGCGTTCGGTAGTAGCCTGTATGCGGGGTAGGGGATGTCCACTTTATTTCCGCGAAGGGTAGTACCTTGGTAACTTTATCTGGTAGTTTGACTGCCGTTTCCAATAAGAGAGCCGGCTCCTTCTGCTATAGCTCTCCGTACGTATATCTAGTGGTGCTCCTGTCCCCTGCTTGGATTTGTCAAATCGCTTCTTAGGCCTTGTCAGGCTGCTCGGACAGCGGCTTCCAACTGCGTACCACCATTCTCTAATCCCCACTACCAATATCTCACATTTTACTCTCCTCGTTTACAAGACAACTTTTTTTTTTTTTTTTTTCTTTGCTGTGTTAGCCTCCCTTGCAACCACTTAGGGTCATTGTAGGGAGGGGCTATCTACAGGTTGCCACCCCATTTTAAACACCCATGGCTCAGGACAAGCTCCCATTTATAAATAAAAGATTGCCCTGGGCGGGATTTGAATCCGCGGTGTCAGGATTGCGAGACCCGTACGGATCCCCTGAGCTAGCCTGGCACCCCAGACAAACAACTTTGACAGTGCATTAAATTTGTTTCTAATTGTTTTATGAATAAATTAAACTTTGCAGTTTTATTTCTATACTTATTTGTATGAATTTTGAAGACTGAATTGTCGTTAATATATTATTTATTGCATTATGTATATGATAAATTTTTCAAATAAAAAACAATTGTCAAGCAATGACAAATAGTTTTATTTACTAACATTTATTCATACACTAATAATGTAGTCTGCTTGTAAAGTTACGGTAATAAACCCCAGAAAATTTGCTCCAACACTCGAACTCAAAAGGGCGCAGTAAACACACTTATTAATATTTCTTAGTTTAATCTATTATCAATTCCGGTATTTGAGCCTCTTTTCCTACATTTTAAGTGCGTTCTGATTTAAGTAGAAGAGTGGGGGTTTGGGCGGTGATCAAATTCAAAAGTTGTTCACATCTTCTTTATTGTTAACGCTGTTAAGAAATATGTAGGACATATTATATGCTAAATTTAATTCCTCTACATTGCGGCGTCAGGATTGAGAGACCCGTACGGAACCCCTGAGCTAGCTTGACGCCCCCAGTACATTTTTCATTTATGCTACCGGGACAAGTCTGATACGTTCTTAAATTCCCCGTACTAGTGTCGGAGTTTAGACTCTCGAAAATGCACCGGCTCGGATCCAGGTTAGAGTCCTGGCTGGGACATTTAGATTTTTTATTCTGTTCCCTTGCACTAAAAATTGTTAAAATTTACTTGGGATTAAATACCACAAAAAAATAATATTTATGAAATATCAAAGTTATTGTATCAAAGTTGTGCAATGCTGATTTTGTTGTGCTATGCAGGAATATTTGTTATTTATTATCCCAAATAGTGGGTTTAATGATGACATGTCGGCAGTGTGCACAAATTTGAGTGACCTCTCAGACTTGAAGCGTGGGTTTTTCGCATTCCCTGAATGGGTTAGCGGTACCGATCCCGGCCAGCAGATGGCCCTTGGGCAGTCAGCTGCGTTTCCCTCCAGCTCCAGGCAGTAAATCAACACTTGTCACCGGAGGGAAGTGGCAGACCTGTCCCCCAGGCACGGCTCTCTTCCCCACTGCCTCTCCCGGAATGCCGGCAAGTGTGGGATCCTGATTTCTCTGTCTTCCCTACATTTGTCTGGGACAACACTAGCTTTCACTCCGGTACTCTTTCGAAATTTGAGCTCCGGCACGCATGAGTGACGTAGTACATGTATTGCCCACTAATTCTTGGGCTAATTCTCCAGTTTACTTCATTTGTCCAGAGTTCAGCTTAGTCCTAGCAAGCCTGAGATTAGTGGTCACCAGAAGTAAAAAGATCATGTCACCCATTGCAATCAATTTTAGGCCTATCTTAAAAGTCATAACTAATTTTGGGGGGAAGTGAGTCACATCGGAAGAAACTAAGTTTTGCAATTAATGAATTTAGAATGATGAATAAAAGCCACAAAATAATAATCTTAATTTTTTAAAGAATACAATTACATTATATCTAAATACTATTTTCAATAAGGAAATTTATCAGGTTAAACAATTAATGAGAGGGAATAGAATAAAAAATCTAACTGTCCCAGCCAGGAATCGAACCTGGATCTCCTGCTATCCGGGCCGGTGCATTTACCAGTTATGCTACCAGGACGCGCTAGTTATATCATTCAATTTCCTCTACACTAGCGAGAGCCTAACCCACGAGAAAGGCGAGAACTTCGTCTTGCACTCGAATGAGCTGACATTGTCAAGCTATTTGTCTACTCTCGTCATTTACTTTATTTAATTTTTTCTTTATAAATATTTTATTTGGTTGTGGTATTTTATCCCACGTAAATTTTAAACAATTAATGAGAGGGAATATAATAAAAAAACTATCTGTCCCAGCCAGAAATCGAACCTGGATCTCCTGCTATCCGGGCCGGTGCATTTATCAGTTGGTAAACTACCACAACCAAATAAAATATTTTATCAGGTTAATTTATAATGATTTTATACAGACAAGACTTGTAGAGATTATTACTGAAATAATATCTAGTTGTGTGCTATTGACTGAAAATGTTGAACCTCAAAAAGTCATAGAAGGTGCCAATTTATTATTTAATAATTTATGACATTAAGTAAAGTTTGTAAATATTATTAATATGTAAGTGTGGTATTTCTGAAATTAATTAATATACTGCATATAATAAATTAGATGATTATAGATTGTTAGATAATGTGATAAGCTGGAAGAAGTTAATTGCCATAAACTTAATAAAAGCATGAATACTTTCAGTTGAATACGTGATTTGTGGAACTCATTTGAGTGAGAACAATATGGACCAATATTTGTTTAATTATATTTATTTTAATTTCTAAAAAAAAATATTAGTTTTGCTATATTATCTTTTAATGTTACCATTTATAAGTATGAAAAGAATGCTCAAGATAACAATGCATTTCAGATATCACTAAAGTAATTCATTTAAAATTTTTAAAATTCTAAGTTTTTTTTGTTTGATCATTCTTTAGTTTCTCTATAATTTTCTCTCAGAAATTAATGATTTTGAAAATGTTTTAGAGATAAGAAATTTGTTTACCTATTATTGATTATATGTTTATACCATCCCTCCATGTAAATTACATTACGAAATGTTCAGTTAAACCTTCAGAATGCAAGCACTGGTGCCTAAAACATATCGGGCTGAATAAATAATGAAACATTTGCATCTCCTATAATATTTTTGTAGAGATTGTTCCATTCTTGTTCTATTTTTTTGTGTGTGTGTGTGTGTGTGTGTGTGTGTGTGTGTGTGTGTGTGTGTGTGTGTTCTTTTTTCTTACGAAATCATTTAAAATTTAAGACAACATAATAAATATTATTGTAGAATCATTATAAATATAGAATTATTTAGACACCCCGAAACCAAATAAATCTTTTAAATTTTCTGCTTAGACTGACAATCTCAACGACACATGGTGTGATACAGACATGTCAAGGACTGAATATCACAAATCCTGTTCTTAAGAGTTAAGGAGAACTAAGACTAAGAAGAGATGAGTTAAGCAGGATTAAGGGTACGAAGATATGGGTTAAGCATGACTAAGTGCATTAGGAGATGATTTGAGGAAGACTAAGACTAAGAGGAGATAAGTTAAGGAAGATCAAGATTATAAGGAGATGGCTTGAGTGTGATTGCGAGTGTTATGAGATGAGTTGAGCAGAACTAAGGTCAGGTTGGGAATGTCAAGGACTTTTGGCAAGTATGTATTTTTTAGACATGCAAACATCCTCCAATTTAGACTACACTCGGAGTGTCTGGGACTCATATATATATAATCTATAACATCATTGGGAAGAGTTAATTTTAAGTACCCATTGCCATTCTATCATGGGAGTCGTAAACTCTACGTACTCCAGAGAAGTCTTTTACGCGAACATGACATCTGATAGGTTCAGAACTAGGAGCCTTTAACAGTCCAATGGACGAACGGTAGGTTTTAAGATTAGATTCTCTTTTGAATAAAATTCTGGGCCTCACTCGATATCGGGCAAGTGACCTTGGGGTTGCTAAGCAACACCGAAGGACGAGTAACATCTTTCATAAGGTAAACACTACAAGATCAATAGGAAGAATAAAGTTTATAACTTAAAAAAAAATAATAACAAAACGCCATTCTTGAATTTATGTAAACTACTTCCCACGACAAAGTAATAAACCTTAAACGTGGAAGTATAAGATGGAATTTTATGATGTTATCTGTTCTGTCTCGTGATACGCCTATTAAGCTCAAGGAAGCAGAAAATTGAGCAAGACATTTCAGTAATATTTGCAATGAAAAGAAAGCAAATTCAGAATCCCTTGGTGGACTACAATAAAATAATCCTGCAGTTGTAGTTCTTGCAGGACGATGCGAAAAGGAAAATATATTATCCTTAATGGTTTTCAGATCAAACATGAGTAGAAGTAAGTATAAATATTATTTATTTTCTATGCTCTCTTTATTTTCCACCTGGACATTATGTTTCCAGGCGTATTAATTTTTCCAAACGGTTACTATAAAAATTCCAGTTAATTTAGTTTAATTGAGGGTTGAAATGTCTCATTAAATATTTTAATTATTTCTTTTTAAGCCTAATCTGACTTTCCTCACAATTTGGCATTCAAAAAATTGCCTACTGTTTCATGATTCCATTATAAAAAATAGATTTAAATTATTAATGAAGAATAAAACTAAGAACAGTGAAATGATGATAAAATAATCAATAATTTATTGTTTAAGAATTTCATTGCTAGAAAAAACTAACTATGATAAAAAGTAAAAAATAAATAAATTGCATTGACATAATTAGATTTACTTTATAATAACGTATGATTCCCATTTAAAACATAGAAATTTAGTGTAGCAATCTTCACCTTCAAAACTTTATAAATGTCTGTGTCTGTAAGGTTCTAAAAGTATTTTTTACAGTATTAAGTGTGTTTGACTTTCGTGTAAGGTGTGTTAATGTCATAGCAATTAATACTTATTTGTTGTCTGATAGACCTCTTCATGACAGCTGAAGGTGAGCTGGATTACTGTATTTCACCATGAGGGATTAACAGGGAGAGTGAAAATGTCCCGTCTACGATATCCTCGTATCTATCTATGTGTTATTTTTGTATTCGAAACATATATCATTATGTCATTCATAAAATATCTCTGGCTAACTTGTATGTTACTTATTCAGTAATAATAGAAAATTGTTTATTTGAGTTGCAAAAAATGTGTAATTGAGAAATATCCCAACAATTTAGAAGATAGTACAATGGATGCATTAATGGATGTAAATACCAGGGAGACTCAACAGGTTGAATCTGTTTTGAATGGCTCGTTGTAAATCTGTCATGCTTATTTGTCACTTAGTTTGCTTATTTGTCACTGTTACATTTTGCATGCTACATGCTAATGCCATTCATTCTCAAATTGTATTTTGATATATTCCATTATGTATTATTCTGCCGGTTTCGTTTTAGCATAAGCAAAGTTATATTCATCACGGGAAAATTTGAATTAAAATTTTCATAAATCTATACTATTTGAAGTAATGATACTCTAAACCTATTTGTCCCATTCTTGACATGATGATGTATTAATATAACTTAATAAGAAAATAATTGTATAGTTTTTGTTGAAGATCGGCGTTGGGGAGTGATAATTCAAAGGGAGACATAAATTGAAAAAAATGATTGCTTTCTGAGCTATATATAAATCCATGAATATGTTTCATACTTAAGATTACCTTAATGATGGTACGTAAGAATGTAAATTTCGAAAGTAATCGAAAAGCAGGTAGAGGGTAGTTTATTAGGTATGGGTTTGGAATAATCTATTTTTTGCTCAACTATTGTTAAATTAACTTTATATTTTTATAGTGATGCTTCATTGCGATATGAATATTAACAATCAAAGCAAGGAGAAGCATTAATATAAAACTTCCGAGGAAGTCGAGCAAAAAATTTTGATTTTTGTTTCGCTGTAATACTATCTTTTAGTATAAATATTAATAAAGTTAAAGGGGACAGAGTTGCTTAGAAGGAATAAACGGTTATGGTTGTTACAATGGTAAGCATTAGAGAGATTGCATAATGGCAGCATAGAAGAATTCATAAACAACATAAAACCAAGTTTGGTTGTTTTGAGAAAAAAGTTTTACAGTTTGCTTCAGTTTTGTAGAAAATCTTGAAAAATTGTTTGATCGGCTCCTGTGGTTTTTTTAAATCTTATTTTCCAGCAAAACTGATAACAATGTGTTTTCAATCTCGTCGAACGTTTTCAACAATTTGTGAATCGAAAATTAACTAATGTAAATTTTCATTTCCGCATGTCAGTCTTCCATGAATCTTTCCTTAAACATTGTTAAAAGGCTTCGAAGCAGTTTTGAATATACAAACGAACTGATTTTAAATGTCAATTAAAGTAAAGCAATAAACATATGAAAAATATTCCATTTAGTATTTTTATTATTTAAATAACTATAATCTTTTTTTTTTATTATTTAAAAAAATATAACTTTTTGTTATGAAAACGTTTTTTTAATCATTTATAATTTGCTGCATTTGCAATGCAATAGCATTAATTGTAATTAATTAATTATTATCATGTCATTACCTTGAAATATTGCATATATATTGCTCCATATTGGGCAATACATAACCGAGCTGTAATCTAGTGGAGCAGTTTTTTTTTACTGACCAATAAATCAAAATAGAAATAAATATAATAATTTCCAATCTTTATTTTATTTATTTGTCGCGTTTATTGTTTTATCAGTGAAATTTTAGAGTAAGAAAAATTATTTTTAATTTAGGGCATTGTGAAGGTGAAAGACTCACATAAATAACATGTTTGGTCAACACTGTAATTGTATAAGCTTACTAGTATCCGGGTGCAATAAAGTAAGGTAGCTATTGAAGTTGATGAGAAATTATTAAATGTAATTTAGCGCAGGCGAGATTGCAGTTGTGGTGGTGGTGGGGCTGGCAATCAATAACGAGGATGCAATCTACCACAAGCAGTGTACACACACTGACTAGGGGCATTAGCAGCTTCGGACGCGCGGGAACTACTTCACCGATAGGATCTCGGTCACACCTTCCACGGGGAATGATCCTTGAGGGAAATTGGATTTCGACGACGAAAGAGCCAGCTGGAAATTGAGCTAACCTGGATTTCTTTCATAGTCTTTTGATTGAATTTCACTGACCGCTTCATTTGTTCTGGAGTTAATTGAGCCTGATCGATATCTTTCTAGGTTAATGTATTAATTCCTCGTTCGTCATTCACTTCCCGGGTAAGTTTCAACGTTGCATTTCTTCAGTACTACTAAGTTGAGGGAAAATAAAGTTCAAAAGGAGAGTTTTTTGACCGTAGATATTATTATTAGATGATTTTAGTTGGGGTTCGGTCAAGATAGATACAGAAAAATACAAATTTAACAAAAGTATATTTTTTTAAAAGATTACCTGCCAACGTTTCGGCTTACATTGTAAGCCATCAGTCATGGAAATGTGAACATAGGGACTGGACGTCCTCTCTCGTCTGAAGATGGCTTACAATGTAAGCCGAAACGTTGGCAGATAATCTTTTTAAAAAAATACACTTTTTTGAAATTTGTATTTTTTTTTTTTTGGATCTACCTGACCAAAACACAACTAAAACATCTAATGAAAATAGTTCTTTGTTTTCTTTTGTATCAGCCTATCTAAAAGTGCGGTTTAGCAGTTGCAGACAGCCTGAAAGACTTTTGATTGGTTTATAACAGAAGACAAATTTTACTTTTTCTATTTTGTCTTTCTATTTTGAAAACATTTCACTTGCTAGGAAAAGTGGGTATTCAACAGAATAGCAAACTCCTTTCTCCGTCCTTGTCTCCAAAAAACTTAACCTCGAAAAATGTCGTTTGTCTTATGTCTGTTGCTCGGAAAACGGAGAATCCGGTTAAGTGAAAGCTATCCCACAAGTTATGTATGAAGACAGGTTTATACTATGTGCCATTTACACAAGTTCATACCAACCAACACAAATGCCTATGCTCTTTTAAATTTAAATCTTTTAATGGCATTTTATTTATTAGTGAGACTTTTAATGGCATTGAGGGCAGATTCTCTAGAAAGAGCCTCCCTATTTTAAGCCTACTCGCATTTCTTGACAATGTGCACTATTTATTTCATCGACAAAAGCCTGCTCAGAGGGCAGCGGCTTTTAACCTTGGATAGTAGGATTACTATTAAGTGATTTCCCAGCACTATTCTCAAAACTTTCAACTTACATTATAAAAAATTTCAAATTATTTTTAAGTTATTTAAATTCTGTTTAAATCCCCAACAACATTTATCCAAATCTTTTATTCGTATCATATTATTATAGTTTAACGTAATTAATTTTAGTTCCCAGTTCATATTGTAGCAAATATATTTTTATATTATTTTAAATCTAATATAATTTTATTGGGCATATTGTGCATTTAAGTTAAACATGACTGTTGAAAGTGAGGTATATGCATATTTTCATAGATTTGAGTATAGAGACTTTGATTTTTTTCCATGCAATATGAAATTCTATTCTATTCTGTATTATGTATGTTTATTTGAAAAAAAACAACATTGACTTATATTGAATTGTTGTTTTGTAGTTTCCCTGGATTTGAGGATGTAGCTAGCTATAAACCCAAAAGTACTCATTTTATTTTTTTAAGATAATTAAATTCAAGAGCGAAGTTCGTATATTCATTTAAACCCTTTTATGAGAATAATTTAAGGGTTAGATGGGCGCTCTTCTTTTCCAAATACTTAAAACCAAATTCGTTTTATACCCTTCCTGATGTAAAATTTTGAATGGATTCATTCATTTATGGCTAACGTTAGGAAGAGGCAATTAAATAAATATATACGTTGTTAATGAATCTAAAGGGTTATTTTCACTACCAATGAATATAGAATTATCATACCTTCTATTATCCGTCTTCATTGGTTTCTGAAGATGGTTTGCAGAAACCAATGAAGAGGGATAATAGAAGGCATGATATACGTTGTTATTAGTAAATAGATAAATTTGTAAAACCAGAAAAAAAAAGTATTTTTTATTGCTTTTAATCTACAATATTATACCGAGAAACTTTTATTAGAGGAGATACTTAGGAATGTAATGGTGAATGCACCGCTTTATCTGAGATCTTCTTTCCGGAACTGTCTGGAGCGAGTCGTTGCAAGAACGACAATCACACGTTCGACGATACATTGGAAATCTGCTCAGTTTACGCTGCTCCTGAGTGACGGACTGTTTGGAATTACAGATCCTTTTTCATTGATCATTTCAAATGTAGCTTTTCACACAGTTCCAATTTCGCTTATTCCAAGAGGTTGGTACCCCATTCCACCTCCACCCCAATTCCTCTGCTCTCCTCTCTTAGCATTGCTTAAGGCCAATATGTGAAGGTGAGAAGTTATCGCCGAATCTGTGTGCTAACTTTCTCAATTTAAAGCTTGGAAGGGGATATACGACTCCCCACTGGCAAGCTAGATAGCGCCACCAGCTGTTCAGCTTCGGCTTTATTGCGGCCTCCTTGTAAAACTTTCTTTCCTTACCTTTTTCTTCTTTTATTCGTACTTTTTTAAATCTTGGTCCCTGAATTGATATTCTTTCTCTGCCTTTATCTGCCCTATGTTACTCCAAAGTTTACTTTTCTTGGCAACAACTTTCCATTTCTTAGTTTTTGCTAATCAATTTCTAGTAGAATCGATTTAATAAATTTGTGTTATATATGTATATACATAATCTTAAAAAAAAATTAATAAAAATAGATATGTATACAGCTATATTCAGTCACGTGGGAGCTGAATAATCTAAGTGGATTTCCCATTTTTCATTAAAGATGGATTTAAATATAAGTAATGACGCAATTAAATTTAATTGCGAGCAATGCGAGTAAAAGGTATGTCCACTAATCTTCTTCATAAACTTCTTTATTGTGTATAAGTCATTTACATTATCTTATTTTTTACGTATGTGGTATACGTAACAAGTAAATTTAAATTATATATATATATCTAGGTTAATGTATTAATTCCTCGTTCGTCATTCACTTCCCGGGTNTATATATATTTATACATACATGTAAATACTACTTTTGTTTAAGTTCCAATGTTATAATATATTGGAAAATTAAAGAAAAACAAACAAATCAAAAAACCCATTCGTCAGTAATAAAGTACTTTATAACATATTAGTATAGTGGTGAGTTATGTTAACTTATGTTTGATCGGTGTTGAAAAAGTATGGAAAGTGCTGAGACGTCATAGTTACATTCATACATTTCTTCCGAAATAACCCTTTTCGTAGAAAGTTTACGGGAGATGAACGTTAGAAAATTACATTTCACATATATATTATGTTTTATAAATTTTTTAGTAACTCAAATAACAACTTACGTATTGCGATTATATTATTTGGACCCCTCTCTTTTGGACTCCGCCTTTTCCTAATTAGATTTTATAAAATAAATAAATTATTTTAAGGATTTTAAGAGAAATTGCCGAATTTATTTTATATATTTGACAAATTAAGATGGTGCTACCACTAAACGAAATTTCATTTTTAAATATCTTCCGTAATAGTAGTTTTTTTTAGTAACTATTTATAAAATTGTATTAATAATTATTACATTTTTTACATAATGCTAACGATGGCGAAGATATTATGATTTAAACTCCTCCAATGGTTTGGAAATTGAAGTTAAAATGTGTGGTTCTATTATTTTAAAAATTAGGCTTGGGAGCATATATGTACATATATACATTATTTCTCACACACTATATTTTAGCTCCTCCAATGTAGGATCATTGAACATCTGTAGTAGGCACTTTTCAAAATTCGTATCATGGTTTCAATAATATCTTGATTTCTCTATGGAAAATCTGCTGAAATACACATTTCAAAAAATAAAAAATCTCTTTTAAATACATTAATTTTTGTATTGTTTCATAAAAAATCATTAAGTTTTGTAAGCGATGAAGCTGAATTGATTACGATAGTGGCGAGCGGAAGGCTGGCTACATCTGTCGATATATAGGGCTGATATATTGTTTGAGGTGGGCTGGGTCAAGTGGAAATGCCTAGTGCTTGGAATACATTGACTTGATCAAGTGGAATATTTGGTAACCCAAGCGTTCCACCCCCGTACCTATTTCCATAACACAAATGTATCCTTCAGGAAGTCTCTTCATATAAGCCAATACATACAGCTTTAACTTTGTGTATTCTTATTGAATCACTATCAACTATTTACTAACATTTTGACTCTCATAACGTCCTTAGATAATATGAGATTTATTATACAATTTATAAATTATTCCTAATTTATTTAATTAAAACATAATTTAATTGTACACACTCACACACACATACACATATAAAAAATATATATATAGTAATCAAAAACAGGATTGATAGAGAATGCGATTATAAATATTTTCAAATATTTGTCAACTACTTTTTCGATTTAGTAATTCGATGAATTTATGTTATGTAAATAATCTAAAAGGTTGTTTCCACCACCAATGAATATAGAACTGTCATACCTTCCATTGTCCGTCTTCATTGGTTTCTGCAAACCATCTGTTGGCACTGTGACAGTGAACGCATGTATTCGGCCATGAAGATGGACAATGTCCGAAAGCGCTCGCCAACAGACGATGGTTTGCAGAAACCAATGAAGACGGACAATGGAAGGTATGACAATTTATGTTATGTTTAATAGACCTGCCATTGTGATGTGACGTATTAAATGAATGAAATAATTATTAATTGAATAAATTGAATTCCTTAAGATAAATATGTTGAAAATATTAATTGTTCGGATAAAGAATTCCTCCGGAATATGTTGTTTGCTTCTAAACTGATTTCGCAAATGACATTTGGCAATATTGCAGTGTGCACATGGCAAATATTGCTTGGGTTATGTTGATCTTGAGATAAATAACTTCAAGCTGCAACAAACTTTAGAGAAATATATCATTGATTTGTTGAAAGATTTTAATCTATATCATTACTCGTTAGAGTGATTTCACGAGCTGAATGTGATAAAGCTCGTTTTGAGAGGGAAGGCTATTAAATCTTATCTAGATGCATTTTCAGTATGCTTCTTTTCCATTCTCGCTCAATTTAAAAAAAATAAATTTTATAGTTTCCAAGTACAAAGAAATTACCATGTCCTTCCACATAATAACTATTCGCATTAACAATTCATTATTTCTCACTGTGACCGTATTGCTGAGAAATTATTCATCTTGAAAATATCGTCCCTCTTCTAAAAATATCTCCCTGGCGTTAATGACCAAAGATTGACACGCCATTAAAAGAAAAAAAAAAAAAAAAAGGTTCGTTTTGTTTAAAAAAATGCAAGCAAAAGGTCATTGTCTTTTCAAAATATATGTTTTCGTGGAAGGTTCTCTTGACAAGAGCTGACACAGGAATACATAAGATAGAAGCGTCGAACATAACTTTAATCAGATAATGATTACCACCAACTTTATTGAGTTCTTGGGAGTTGATTTAATCAATGCGCGTACAGGTATGTGATGTCTGAGGCGAAAAAGAGCAGCTGATTCGCCCGAGGCGAAAATTATACAACCAATATGTCGTATCAAGCGATCAGCGTCGATACGTATATTATGTTCCCCTCGTCGAATCGCTGATTGCGAGGAGCGATAAATTAATGGCATACTAATATCAAACAAATGGCCGCAGTGGAATACCTCTCGAACGCAGAACTGCGGACGACGTGTTTTCAATTTAGCCCATCAGATAAGTGGCTCGCTGCAGGATAACCCAGCGAATCGGTTATCTGCTGGTTGGATTCCAACGGCCGCTGGAAAAAACATTCCAGCAGAAGTATCAAGGGGTTTCCTATGAGTACGCTTAAGTGCACTTTCGTTTCACAATGCACAAGTTACGGTTCTCGAAGCGAACCACGTGACACTCGAGCCTTGATGGCCAACTTCTCAGCTCAACTCTCTCTTCGTTGTTTTATTAATCAACCATATTTCTGGACCTGGTAAATTAAATCGGTTAGTCATTATTACTGTTTTGTGTTTTTCGTCTCAGAGCACATAGAATCAGAGTAAAATTTCGTTTTATGACCTGAATTTTGGAAAAGTTCTTCGGTTTCCCAGCTATCTTCCATAAGAAAAGCCAAATACTTTATATATATATATATATATATATATATATATATATTATATCTATATTAGCTGTCATGAATGTGACATCAATGCCCCTNTATATATAAATTTGTCTGTGTGCGCTGTAGCTCTTGTCATTTATAAAATAATAATAACTAATGGCGGTGGTATTTTAGCAGGGGGTTTTTTTTGGAGGGGGGGGCAGGTTGTTAGACTAGTTGAAGAATGGTTGAATTGCTCTAGACGGAGGGTCGTGTTTACTAGAAAGATAACCATCTTAATCTTCGGTAGGCCTTGTGATTTTTTAGTCGCAAAAATTGCACACATTTTGTTTTAAATACAAGTCATTCAATTTGCGACTATATAATCACAACGATTAAGAATAAGCAAGCTTTCTTATGTTTACCACGAAGCGACAGCGCCCCATCATAATGAACCGTACATACATGTGTTTTCTCAACTTTGTTTTTCTATGTGTTATTTATGGACCAATTATCCGCTGCAATTCATCAAAAATACTTTTTGACATGCGGTAATATTGAAAAAATATTTCAGGATTCTAACATAAATTCTTCACAAAACATCTAAAACTCTTCTTTAAATAATCTTTGATTTGTTAATGGTCGAATCCAACAATGAGGCTCTTGCCGTTTGCTTGTTCTCACCCGAAGCATAAGAGTGATCACACAAGTGGTAAGTCGATGTCATCTATCGGAAAACCCATGTAATTCACCGATTTGTGTGGAGATTTTCCGCGACAGCGATTTCTTTTGTGCCGTTTTAATGCGAGAGTTAAAACAATTGTATATGGTATAACATTTTCTATTATTCAAAATTTTATCTCCTAATTTAGTCGGTTTTGTTCATTCTTGAATGGATGAAAAATACGCGTGCAAACACACACACACGCCGATATATATGAAGCACGCTCACACTCACGCAAGCAAGTGTACCAAACAAGACGGTGGTAGGCTCCACGCGTACTACTCTAGGCGTATTTATAATTTTATGGTCGGCGCTCTGGCGTGGGAGGAAATCAAACAGCAGCTGCTCTTCAGCACGACACTCGTAAATTAGCACGTCATAAAATTGGTAATGTCTCCTTCGCCGTGTCTTTATTACGTCAGTTATCATAACAAAGGCTATTACATGTTAACACGCTATTTTATCTGTATAAAATTCATTTTTGTTTTTACTGACATCTTAATATGCCTATATTTTTACCTCTATATTTTCGAGTGTGAGATAAATTACCAAGTACAAATAAATTCATCTTTCGGCTTTTATTGAATTTTTATAAAACTTAATTAGTAAATTTGCTTTATATATAATGTCTAGGCCTTTCATAGTTTTATTTGCCATTGAATTAAATAATAAAGACTTTCGATTTGATATATCTAGAAATTCAAAACATTTTTTGTTCCTAACTTTTTCTTCATATTACCTCTCCATTGCAGTTATTGGTTTTAGAATTAAACTATTAAGTACTATCATCTACAAAGAAGTTCATATTCCACTTTTAGTCCTCAATCGACGTACTTTTTCATTACGAAATGTGAAATTACGGCAAAAATTGTCTGGATGGTCATTTGGGCGTAAATCCAAAAGTACTGCCGGTAATCACCAGAAAAAAAAAAACTAACTCATGGATAACCTTGGCTTGCTCTATCACGAGTCGAAACGCTTGAACTTGTATTCCTGCAAAACGAGAATGAAAATGCAGTTGACGTAGGAGAGCAATAAACGCAAGAAAAAAATAAAATAATAGTGTAGAGAAGACGTATATTTACGTTCAATGTATTTATGAATGGAAATTGAAAATTCCCCTTTACAAAGTTAATATGCACATGATTCATACCTCAAACTGTGCAATTTAACGGATATATGTATAAGTGAATAGCGATATTTTTAGTTGGTGTTTGTTGGTTTTATGTACTCGTTATTAGAGCAAATGTTTTATTATACAATTTTTTATATATTTTTTTCTGACAAGAATTAATTAATATTTCTCTGGAGCTCATAGCTAACGCTGTCTGGGTATTCATCGTTCTGTTATTACTTTCGGAAAATAAATTTAATTTCTCTGAATTGAATTATTTATAAAACCAATGTCTGTATTTAATGCCTTCATTAAACTGGACTCAATAAAAAACACAGAAACAGGCGCTCACAGCTCACTGTAGAAAACAAACTGACCGTCTACTAGACCATAATACGACCAATCTGGACCTACGTAGCAGAATTGTGAGGTGCCTTCCAATATCCAACGAATACAATCCTTTCAGTCCAAAATTATGAGAATAATTGTTAACGCTCCATATTATGTGTCCAACTCTACCCTTTACTTTAATATTCCTTTCGTCCAAGACCTTATCTCCTTCCTCTTCACTCTCTTCCATAGTAAACTTTAATTCCCTCCTAATCCATGTGTCCTACCGTCAGACCCCTGATTTTTTACAGTCCATTAAGAAAAAGAGTGAATTTTACAATCCTCCACTACGACTAAAACGTGGATGTTTCACGACCTCCTGGGCCTCAATGCCTAAACTTACTTGAAGTTATGTCAATTTCTCTCTGCATGGTGATTTTATTTGTGTATATATATTTTTTTTTTATTTATCTGTCATAAATAACAGGATATTCCCTAACAGACTGTAATAAATAAAGATTTTTAATATTAAAAAATAAAAAAATGTATATCTTCGGGCATGGATTTTAATACACGTGGGTTATGCGGTTGGGGTGTCGGGCATTGTCGCTAAGTCCCCTCGGACTAATAAGGACCCCGTTGGAAGGTGTGACATTGATGGATTGCGAGGTGCTGTCGAAGGCCTCCCAGCCGATATTGGCCCCACTGAGAGCGTCCTTCTTCCCGTGTATCACCCTCTCCTCCAATAAGTCACTTTTAGTGGGGACAAACTGTGGGGATTTCGACGGCCTATCGAGTTCCATCTTCGCCAGGGAGTGGAAGACGTTGCCCTCTGTCTGAGAGGGTCAGGACCATTGTGCCCTCCGATTATTACACTTTATCGCAATGATAATTTATCTGAAATATTTTTTCTTAAGGTCCTAAGTGAGAGTAGCTTGGAAATCCAGAACTTCGATCTGTGAGGTTTATCAAAGCTTTAAAGTAACATAACATTTTTAATCAATTAATGAGAGGGAATAGAATAAAATCTATCTGTCCCAGCCAGGAATCGAACCTGGATCTCCTGCTATCCGGGCTGGTGCATTTACCAGTTATGCTGGGACAGATAGATTTTTTATTCTATTCCCTCTCATTAATTGTTTAAAATTTACGTGGGATAAAAAACCACAATAAAATAAAATATTTATAACATTTTTATAAGTGCGCACACTCACAGAGACTATTTGTTTACATAATTTTAAAAAGTATCACGCTGAAAATACGTCTATTTTGATTATATATTTAAGGTATTTTTATGTAAGCTATTGGTCTGACAAACGCACATATCGGATCTGCCCCACTTAAAGATCAGAAGAAAATCCATTCATTCCTTTATCACTACGAGTAAAGTTGCTTGTGGATATGGAGGAAGTTTTGTATAAGTTCACACTTATAAGTTTTTATTTCAGCTACACGGCTCAGTAAGGCGTCCGACATGAGGATTTCGTAATATCAATGTAGATGTTCTTATGATGGAATCGTAGATTTCGAAAGCAATAATAAATAAATAAATATTTGTCAATACACACTTTGGAGTTATATCTGTGCCCGAAAAAATATATAAATATATTTTTTTGTATATTTGGGAGTAAATGAGTAAATTAATTTCTTTAATTTGATTCACCCAGTTCTTTTTGCGAATTTGTTGTTAGTGCCCTATCATATTAGCATATTATAATCTATGCCCGAATATATTGAACAGTCATTGATTTTATAAATAGCTCTTGTTGAATGTTTAATATTTTTAGCGAACTTCCTATGGGGATTGTTTTCCTTTTTTTTTTTTTTTAATATGGGAATGTATTGTCTCAAAATTGATTTATTTTTTAAAGTTTCTCTTGATGGTTTTCATTTAAATCTCGCATTGGGCCGTGTATCACATCCTTCATGTTGTTACCTGTTTTCTCTCATGAAGAGGAGAAGATAATTAAAGTTAAATATCAACAAATTTATGAAAGAGAATTTCAGGAAGTTATTTTTACCGACGCTTAAAAAAACATTTCGTGAGCGGTGAACTGTTTGTATTTAATTCATTGGGAGGTCAAATAACACCAGCCATATTTGTTGTTCTTACTTGTTCCATTTATTTTTTAAGTTAATTTAATTTTTATATTTTTTTTTCAATTAAATTTTTTATTTTAAAGTAAAATCAAAACGGCTATAGTTATACATTTTAATTATATGTATTTATTATTGTGTATTGTGTGCTAATGGCCCTGATAGTCGAGGTGTAATTAAAAATAAAAATGATTACCCTCAAACCATTATACACTGGCCTCTTGGACGACATATTTTCCTTGAACCTATTGACTGAAGTGAACTGAACTAAATAATATATACGGATTATTTAGAGGACCAATAGGACTCATTTCGAAGCTTAATACTGAAAACAAACTCACGATACGTAAATAAATACTACCACCTGTCTGGACTAGCGGATTCGAACCTTTAGGCAGGCAATCCAACTTGAACCGTAGCCAAACCTTAAAATCCTTAGTTCTCCCACTTGTCACTAAGTATAGCTCCTTATTATGTCACCAACAATATTATCTACAATGAACTAGAGATTCCAAATGCATATGAACTTGGCATTCCTCTACTACCTATCTACTCATCCAAACTCACTCTAGGTCGTCTCTGTCTATATCTCACTCGTCACATCAAATGGCAATGACCAAGGGATCTTATCTATCAGTTTACCTTATTGTGCTGCAAAATTTATTTTCTCTTGTCGTTTGTAAATATTCTATGGACAAGTATTTTTACCATTAACTATGTCTATACCATCAATTCTTGTACATAATGTTTGCGTTATCATTTATTTAAGAGAGTTAGGCAGTGGCGAGTTTCTCTTTTCACGTCTAAAACCAGTGGTTATACATGTGTGAATCGATTTATTATTGTACATACACATATTTTAAATAAAATAATGGCTAGTCATCTAATTTTTACTTTAATCAATCTTGAGAAAATTTGAGGTTTCCTGAACTCATTTTATTCCTTTAATTTGAGGTTTCCTGAACGCTTTTTATTCTTAGATATCTGTGGATTGTTGACTGGGCTAATGGGTGAATAACTCTTGAGGGTAGTTTTTTTTTTTTAAATAATTGTTAGCCTCCCTTTCAACCAATTTGCGTCTATCCTAGTGTTTAAATGGAGGGGCTATCTATTGTTTGCCATCCGAATTAAAAATTTTAATAGAAATACTATGTTGCATGTGAAATGAATTTCTAGTTCATCCTCTCCGTAAGGTACTAGATATGCCTCTTGAAAAATATTTTATCCAATCCCGATTCTCCACCTTTTCATTCCAAATGTATTATCCAAACTTGTTAGCCCAACCTCTTTCTAGCTATTTCCATCCTTCAAATTCACCCCTACACCTTAAAAGGAGATCGCTTGGGGATCTCTTTCGAATGTTTGAATTTGCCATTTCAAAGTGCAGATGTAGATGTAGCCCTAACTTTCACACTCGCATGCACACGTTTGTTTAGAGAAGGAACTGGGTAATTAGTCCTGCTACCAACCTTCACTGATCTTGGATGACCTGTGATTTTCTTTAATCAATTACTGCCTCAGATGAACTGTCTTCAGTAGACTGATGGACCTCATATATTAAGAGGGTTGTGCTTTTTCTATGCTCAAGAAAAAGTAAATTAGGTTATTTATCCTTTTGCTCAACATAAATTCGTAACAGGTCCCTTTAGGATCATATTGAATATTCACTGTTACCCAGTGCTACTACATATGCGTGTCCTGGCACTCTAAAACTCTAAAATTAATTGATCATATAAATATGTGAATATCTGGAAGATCTTCGCTTACCCTTAGTAAGCAAATTGAACATTCTATACTGCACAAGAGACATTACATAAATAATTTATTAATTTTTAAAGCATATTTTTTTTTTTGTTCGTTTTAAGCAGATTTCCCGTAAGGAAAATGGTGGTACTTTACCAAATATTCACCAGATATTCACCGATTCTATATAGTGTGTATACTTAAATAAAAATATATTCATATTGATTGTGAATAATTAAATCACTTAGCCAGATTTGTTATTTAAGTTTCTTTCGCAACCCGTTAATGAGCTTATTAACATTTAAAATTGGTTAAGAGAGAGAGAGAGAGAAGAACCAAACAAAGTTTTAGTATTTTTATTATTGTTATCATTACGAAAAAATTTATTGAACAAATTTGATGTAAAACATAATTTTATCAAACGTATGTTCTATAATATTTTTTAAAAAACCCGCTTATTAAGAAAGATATTTAAACATTTAATTTCTAGAGGGTGCTACTTCTTATTTTTAAAATATAGATATCAAATTTGGAAATTTAGCTTTTTATAGCAAAACAATTTAAGAATTTATTTTTGAGTTGAAATCGGATGAAGGAAAAGGGAGATGCATAAGGTAGTATATTATTAAAATATGTTGAAACCATATCTAAACCAATGGTTATCTTTCTGAAGCCCTTCGTTTTCTTTCTTCTTTCTGCATGGCATTTATTACTACTAAATTATTTATTTATTGATTTAGTTATTTTGTTGTTCCTGATCGGCAATATATGTATTATGGTTTGTTCTNGTTTATTTTCTATAAAATATTTATGAAAAACGTTTATTTAGGAAGAACTTTCCTAAAAAAGAATTTTAGAAGGATGAGAGCTTCCCTTTTCCCCCACTCTTCCTTACCAGCCAGTCCTGGGGAAACTTTAATAATAATTGTTTCCATAGCTTTTAAATTTAGTTGGTCTTTATTTATGTCCGTTTTAAATAACACATGGAAAATTTGCTTAAATTAAGCAGCGCCTTCTTGACGGATTTCTATTGCCTCTCTCTCTTCCCCCCCACACACATACACATACAAAAGAAGAAGAAAAAACCAAAATATTTTGTGTAAAATATCTAGAGATATTAAACTTCTTAAGACAGTTATAAATGTCTAAGAAACTGATAGAGACACTTTAAAAAGACAAAAATACCAAAGAATTAATTAGATAGAGGGCTGGAAAAAAAAATGAGGGCTGATATCTGTGGGGTGCATGCTGTCAGGGTGGCAAGAACATGCCTGTAGTAATAAAACAATTACCTGAAGCGGCTACAGCATGATATGGCTGTTCGTGTGTGTGTCTGTCTGTGTGGAGCATGAGAGGGTAAGAGTGATGGGCGTTAAGAACGAGAGGGAGAGAACGGGGGGATGTCGCGTCACGAACGTCTGTTGGCTATCTGATCACGCGTGTCTCTCAGCTGACCGTGTAACAGTCCCTCGTATAAGACACGAATGCCAAGGGGTCCTCGGGCAAGGGCGCACCTTGTCGTATCCTGGGGTAAACAACGCAAGTGTGTTATCAGGGCGATCTGATAAGCCGCCCGCTGTGGGATTAACGGGACTCGATTTACAGATACAGACTATCGATAGGCTCACGGCTCATTCCGATCTATCTTAAACGTAGCATGAGCACATTTGCATCAGTACTGTGTTTATCTTATAATGCCAAATAAGAAACGCACATGTTATATCTATCATATTGTTTCTGTAAGTAATTTTTAAGACTTATATTACTTACCAACAGTGTTAAAAAAACAATTTTGTCCTATTATTTATCCATCCCATATGCATATTGGTTATTATTGATTGATTGAACTTTACATTTAATTATTTATGAAGTATATATACTATATTTAACGAAATTCCGATTGTTTTTCTCATTTGATTAATAATTTGCGATTCCTGAATTCAAATGGTCACGTTTTATCATAATAATAAATTAGAAATCGTATTTGTTTTCGTAAATGTCATATTTTTTGAGTAAATTTTGCAATAACTCACGAGCTATATGTCGAAGGAACCTGAAACTGTATGCTTTAGTTGAAAACAAGTTAGATATTTCACAACAGTTTTTAATTCAAATTAACTGGTAACATCCGTACAAGAACGATTCTTTTCTGTAAGAATCAAGGTTAAACTGTCTATCAAAAACGAATCCAACGATGTTGGGTAACGTAATCAAGAACACGTTAATGTGATGGAAGTAATTTCATGACATGTGTGAATTCCAGTGAGTTCTAGTTTAGAGGTGCTGGGGAGTGGATATCTATGAAGAAGTATGGATTTGAAGTCACAGTAGAAGACGAGCAACTTGTGATGCAAGCAATAGTGTTAGTGTTTTTTGAGAGTGTGGGAGAATGGGTGTCGCTAAAGGAGACTCGTTTTACAAGGCGAGTGCCTTATGTTGCGAGTATTTGTGCGACGTGAAGTTTTTTGAGGGTTTGAAGGCGCTGTTCAAGCCGAGTAAGTGACTTTTTATGCAAGCAGCTGTGTGATTGGTTGACGGAAAATATTTTTGGGGGTACAGAGGCCTTTGATGTCTCTGAAAAAGATAGGGTTTCAAGGTGCTGTTCAAGAAGAAAGAATGACTTGTGATGCAAGCAGCTTTGTGATTGATTGACGGAAAACATTTTTTGGGGTAAAGAGGCCTCAACTGGGTTTCAAGGTACTGTACAAGAAGAATGACTTGTGATGCAAGCAGCTGTGTGATTGGTTGATGGAAAATATTTTTGGGGGTACAGGGGCCTTAGATGTCTAAAGACGGGGTTGAAAGAGCTACTCTCCTTGTTTTCTACACTTGGGGAGTTCGTGTTCTGAAATCCACTTATTATTATTTTTATTCTCATTTGCCCGAGTGTGAATATCACTAATATATACTTTAAATAATTTAGAAAACCATAAATAATCTTTGAATTTGATTATGATTCTTATAATACTCCTATTATTTGTTTTTGTTTTCCACATTAAATTTGTAACTCTGCAAGTAGCAAAGATTACAAACAAAAAGTGAAAGGTTTGGTGGACGGAATTACAAATTCGAATCAATGGTTCTAATGACAAATATTTTACGACCAATGAGTAAGGCCATTTTATGAGATTTCTTGTTTTTATTTATTAATTCTCTAGAAAATCATAATGCTTATTATGTCATTAGCTTTATCGATTAAGTTTTCTTTGTCCTATTGAAAAAGCCTCTCTTCCTCTTTTTTTTTATTTGTTTATTTTTTTTTCTCGGATGAACCGCAATTAAAGATTTTAAATTAAAAAAAAAATTAAGTACCTTAAATTATTAATTAATTTAAAATAATTAGTAAAATTATTGTTGTTTATTTTTTACGGATAGCTTAATAATGTATATTATTTCTGTTTGTAAATTAAGTTGCAAGTATGTATGTTATATAATTATATGACTATTTTTCTGGCAGTTTGTTAACCACTGCTATTGTAGCTTAATTACTAAAGATGCTGAATTTAAATCTTTATTTATTTCTCTATAGAAAGGACAGTGTTGGAGGTTTCACTCCAGCCTCTCCCTATCAGTATGTAGGGAGTGTGTGACGTCATAATTAGGGACTTGTACTGTTGACGTTGGCTCGCCGACACAGGCCCCGAGAGGCAGGCGTGTCACGGCAGGGCTTTCTGGATTTATTGCGATTGTGTCTCCTGGTTCTGAATAAACATGGAGGAGCTCTTTCTCACACAGAACAAAGAGGAAGGGCACCCCGCCTTCGCCTGTCGGCCTATCTGCACAATGGAATAGTTCCTGCCTCTAACTGATTATCATTTAATCAGGAATATTAATCTACGCTGTGTTTAACTTTCAAAGACACAAGAAATGGGTTAGATGATATTCAGCTTGAACGTTCCAAGGAGCTAAATTTGGCTGGGCCGGAACCATCTCTGGGTTGAGGATCTTTTCCATCGAATGTCTAAAGGATGAGCTATTGAACTTGTTGTCATGAAGTATTTTTTTTAATATTTTCACAAGAAGAATGATCCTAAAATGCTTATAGCTATATTGTGTGTGAATGTTTGTCTATCAACGCTATACACTACAAAATATTCAGTTTTATTAATGAAATTTGGTATATTACTGTTTTAAGGTCGTTATTGAGCGAAATCTGACAAATAGAAATGGGAATTATCTCTAATGACAGATATGAATTTTAAAAAAAAGTTTTTCTCGATTTAGTGAGAGAAAAACTTATTTTAAAGCAATGAAACTCAAAACTGATTTCTGTAATGATAAAAGATGTATTCATCAACTGGAATACTGAGGAATTCGCTACGTTTCCACAGCTCCTGTACGAAAGGCGTTTTATGATATACTGAAACTATTCCTTGGTATTTGTCAGGGCAAAACATCGTTGGAGTTTGATATTTGCGATAGGTGTACCAAAGATTCTCGGATCTGTTTTATACCCATAAGAAGCCGTGCCACCAGCTCTAACGAACCACAACTTAGTTTCAAACCAGTAAGAATAGTGTTCAACAGTTCCTAGGATATTTCGTTATTGCTGGGTATAGAAAAATGCTCCCATTCCATTTATTTTTAATGCTCCTTGGAAGCCTAATAAATTAAAATGCTTGTTCAAATGGAAAAATATTCTCAGAAATTTTCTTATTTGTCATTGGCTTTCAAGAGAAGATTAGTCATTTGTCACTCATCAATCACGAGAAAAGCCTGCTTACTTCATACAAAACCTGCGGGACTGAATTCTTCTTCTCATAAATCCAGAGGTTCTGGAGGCAGAGAAAAATCTAAGAATGCCGAAAGCAAGGAACTCTGCGGTGGGTCTGAGGCAGTGAATCTTGAATTCACTACAATAAAGGACAAAGGATAGGGAAGAGGAAGGGGCTCTCTTTCCAACCACCTTAAAATGAGTTTTTTTTCTATCTCTTTTCTCAAGTAAAAAAAAGAAAAAAATCCAGCTATTAATCTAATTGGAGCTTGGAGTTTAGGGCTTTGTGACGTAGGTCAGAACGGGACTTGGTCATTAGGTAGGGAGTTTGCAGTAGAAGGGGAGGTATCAAGATAAAGGAGCTCCTGGAGACGCCAGTAAGGGATCTGCTTAAATAGTGGGAAGACTTTTTTTGCTGGCCCTTGCAAAGTCCTTTCATTCTTTTTTTTTTTTTTTTTTTAATGGCTTAGCTTAGTGCTCTAAAAGAATTTATTTAGAATGCTTATTACGGTTTGCTTTGATTGTATTATTTAGAACATTGGCAAAGTATTAGGATATACCATAGATATGTTTCCTTAATGTGCTTATTCCTGGCTAAGGTAGATTCAAAATTGTCTTCTCTAAAGAGTTAAGTGTCTCTGGACTGGGTGTAACTCTTACTGGCTGTCTAGGAGGAGCTGTTCAAAAATGTAAAATAAATTGGTAAAGTCCACTTATAAAGAATCTTAACATATTTGAGTGTTCTAAGCCCAATAAAGTTTTAAAGTTTTCTATTTTGATAGTTTAACCCTTAAGAAAAGGAAGCGCGACTCACCACGTGGATTCCATTCGAATTCGCTCCGTTCTTAGGCGATTGGAAGTCTTACAGAAGGAATAGGTTGTATAATCTCGTAACTTTTTATTCCATATATATCTTCATTACTCTGCTAATAAAAAAAACGATTTGACAATTTGCTTTTAAGTCACATATGAGGCTGGAAATGAAATGTTAAAGCCACGTACAATTAAATGTCTTTTTTGTGAGCCAATTCTAAACATCACACAATAATACTAACTGCATTTTTAACGAATCCCTTACTTTTTTTTCAGATCTATATATTTCATTATATATATATTACCCTCAAA
>KZ808374.1:163487-175248 GCA_000696205.2 Oncopeltus fasciatus
TTTTTTTTTTTTTCTTTTTTTTTAGAAATATTAAAATAAATCTAACTGTGGTTTTAAAAAAAATTTTTGTAAATGAGTCGTCTATCGATTTTAAGAGCTATGAATTGTTAATAAATAAAAATTAAGGTTATGAAGAGTTAAGAAATAAATTAAAAAAAAATACTCTTCTTTCTAAAATGTTTAATAAATTTCTTCAATTTACCATAGATTTCACATAGTTACTATAAAATTTCGACTGTTTTATTTAAAATATCGTTTTACACTTACTTAGACAGATTTACATATGTTTCTCTCTTTGTGCTTTAGCTTCAGCAGTTAAAATAATAAGTAAATAAGTAAACAGAAATAACATTTATTATTTTTAATAAATAATAATAATAATAATAAATAAAATAATAACAACGACGGGTTTCGTCGTTTCTACGACTGTTTTGTTCATTTTAGCCTTAAAATGGAACAACTTCATTAATGTTGTTATAACTAATTTATTAATATACGATATTATTAATGTTATGTATAAAATGTATAAGTTATGAGGCTTATAAAGTAGTCTTCATATAACATAAGCTCTGCGGATACTTTCTATACATTTTAGTAGATTTTTCACTGAGCGACTTTTAACTAATTTCAACAGATCTTCACCGATCCAACATTGTAGAATCTAAAATTATGAGACAAAAAAATGTGAAATATTTATATTTATTTACGTAAAACATTTATTTGTCTCTTAAGGGATTTAACTTTTTGCCTAGAAGCTAACTTTTATTATATTGTATAAAACATACACTTACTTGGGTGCGTATGTCTTTTAACTTCCTTTTGAGTTAAATAAGATAATTATGTCAATCAACAGTTAGTACATCTGTTCTTAACACGAATAGTTTTGGGAGTTTTTATTCTTCGTAAATGCCTATCCTATGGGCGGAATCTGTTTTCGCAGGATCATATAGTGAGACCCTAACAGATCCATCTGGCTACAAGAGTTTCAGGAAAATATGTAAGATGTAGTAGTAACTAAGAAGTATACACAACTTTAACGATTTTCTTAAACAATGAGAAATAATAATTAAATTAATAAATATATATTCTATTTATAACTCAGACCAGGGGTATATATATGTGAGGGACGTATTTATTTTCGAGCCTAGTTACACTAGAGATGGCAGCAAGCCGTTCTGGCATCATGAAAACACACAAGGCATCATCGCGAACCTGGATCTCCTGTTATCCTGGCCGATGCGTTTTCCATTTTTGCTACAAAGACAAGTCTGATAAGTTATTAAATTTCCCGCACTAGTGTCGAAAGTCTAACCTACGAGGCAGACGAATATATCGTCTTATGCTCAGAGGAGCTGACATTCTCAAGCTGTTTCAATGGCTCTCGTTATTTACTTTTAAATTTTAATTTTATAAATATTATTTTTTTGTGGTATTTAATCCCACGTGTATTTTAACAATTTTTATTGCAAGGGAACATAATAAATCTAACAGTCCAGCCAGGACCTGGGTCCTATCCTGACTGGGACAGTTGGATTTTTATTCTGTTCCCTTGCACTAAAAATTGTAAAAATGTTTCTGTATAATCAGTCTTATATGGGTATAATAATTCATATGGATTTTCCACAGGTTGTATTTACACTCACACCACCATAGCACACGGACTGCTATTTCATAGCAAATTGTATATCAAAATATTTACTAATATAGAGGCAGTAGTAGTAAAAAAAACAAAACAAAAAAAACCACAGGTTGTTCTTATTTCTCTGTAGAAAAAGCCTATGAAAAACTCAGATTGAAGCTTGTCCTTCAGTTGTATACACTTGCTTAGTTATTCACAAAGCGAGGGAAGGTCTTCCCTTGAAGGAGGAAAAGAATGTTTTTGCGGAATGGCAGATGGGTTCTGTAGTATACGGCTTGCCGGACACACACGGTGCGAGAGTAACAAATCGGTGAGCAGGAGGAGGCCGGAAGCCGCTCAAAGGGCACACGACGGAAGTCTGCTCTTCCTTCCTCTGCTCTCTGTCAGCGGGGCTCTTCATCGCCTGCATTCAGATTGAAATCGAAGCCTCGAATGGTGCAACGGGGCCGCTTGTTCTGCAGTCGGCCTCGACCTTCCCCAATCCTGTCATTCCTCATCGCGGTGCAGCTGTGTTCTCAGCCTCGTCATCTTACAGGTAGAAATGGACAACGATGAGGAGGGAATATCAATCCGCTAGGCCGATACAATGCCACTCTGTTCCAACTTTTTGTTATATTCTTCAATATCTTACTTTATATGTCCCTAAAAAAAAAAAAAAAATGTTATTAATCATAAACATAAGTAAACGGCATGTGTAATGTTCTATAGCTTTCTTCACGTAAAGGTAAGGTATCAATCTCTCTGTATTAGCTGATTTTCATATGCTCTTTCTCTACATTCCCTGCCAACTTTCCCGTTTTCAGTTTTTTGTCAAAACATTCAAGAGTGTGGAATGCAGTTCCAACTACAATGAAAGTTTTGTTAAAGTTTCACGTAAATAAATATAAAATTCTGAATTTACTTTTTTATCTTCTCTTTGGTGTAGAGAATATGTTCTTCCTTAAATCAACATTTGATCTATGATTTTTAAAAAAACTTTATTATTAATTACATTCTACATGTTTTGTATCTAGTAATGTGCTGGGGTATTAATATTAAGCATAAATATATATCTTGCATATATTAATATTAAAATTATAATATAAGACACAAAATATGTGTCTAAAACTAATAGAAGTATATTTTGGATCTCAATCGATATTTATTTAATCAAGCCAATTTTTCTACGATGAATTTTGCGTATATTAAATAATGTAAACTATGGACAACAGTATGTGACCACCTGAATCGGCCTAAATATAAAAAGCGTAAAAACTTGTTTATACTGTCGGAAATAAAAAATAATATGAAATAACAACTCGTTTGACCTCAAAGAGCAGTATTGTGGTTTGGGATCACAAAATATCTTATAGTACGAAGTGAGCAAGAACATGACAGACCCAACTACACAGCTGGAATTATTATCGCAGCACCTTCTTTATAAAATGTCTTTCCAGAAAAAAAAAAAAAGAAAAAATTATATAACGCTATTGAACTCTTCGACAAAACACTTCTTGATGACCTCGATTACACTAATTCTGCAAGGCCAGATGCATTAATGGAATTCCTTCTGGACAACTCGCTATGTACAGTGTAATGCATACATGTATGCTAATATAATGTATAAATATAAATTGTATATATAAGGCTTATTGTCATTTGGAAAAATGCCAGCCGATCGTAGTTACGTATGAGGACTCCATACTCCGAATTGTGATCTTTAATTTATACGAATAATTTTCCAACTAAGGTTTGAAAAAAAATTAATAACTATGAGAATATGGCTAAATATGTAGATGAGGTTGCTCCTATTATATCTGCAACACCCGCTTCAAAATGATCTAGATGAGGCGATCTATGAAGTACAGTGAAATTCAGCAGCAGTCCGTTAATGTACTTTTTGTTTCTCATAAAATATAAATGTTAAAAAAAACAAAACTTTTGGACCAATTATGATATTTTTAAATTTTCCATTACGCTAATAATAGCAAAGGTTTTAAGGTTTTAAATATTCTTCTTGGTCTAAAACTTCAACTGATTTCAGCCAGTAGGAAACTCAGTCTTTCTTTTCATTCTTAAAAGTGAACTGCTAAATTTTTTTGCCAAAAACTAAAATTTTGACCTAGCATTGTAAGCACACACACATAAATATATGCATACTAGTCGATAAATCCCATATCACATCCACACTCACATTTATTTGTTTATACACGCTCTTACGCCCGTAATTGTAAAAATATTGGTAGTATAAGATTATTTCCATAAACCACAGAAAATTTTCGCATTATATATATTTCGACCAGGTTACACACACACACACATAAATATATGCAACCTAGTCGATAAATCCCATATCACATCCACACTCACATTTATTTGTTTATACACGCTCTTACGCCCGTAATTGTAAAAATAATAAACTGAATCCAATAAAGATATATTTTATTAAATCTATATGAGTCAGTACTGTATTATATATAGCCTATATAAACTTATAGGTATTGAATTTCCAACCCCGGAAAAATGAACTGTTACCAAATAAGTCAATTATCCAGTATATTTTCCCCCATAAAGCACTCTTAATTTAATGGCTGGGTTGTATCGTTAAAAGTTTTTTTATCTTCTTGCAAAATCATAGGAATGCTCAGTAGTAATTAGGAATGATTTTCCAACCGTAAAATCGATTATATTTATTTAATTATATTCTTATTTTATGAAAGGAAAAAATGCGAAAATAAGCAACATTACATTTAAAACTCTTATATGGCTAATCAGTTCTGCATACATTCAGGAGCTTAAACTGCAAAACTGTTAAGTTGTTAGTCTTTCTCTGTAAAAGCTTCGTTAAAACACAGTTTTGTATTGTAGTATAAGAAGAGACATTAGCTTATGCTTATGCTCAGGAGCTTACACTACAATACTGTTAAGTTGTCAGTCTTTCGCTTTAAAAGCTTCGTTAGAACACAGTTTTGTATTGTAGTATAAGTAGAGACACCAGCATATGCTTATGCTCAGAAGCTTACCCTACAATACAAAATTGTGTTTTAACGAAGCTTTAATAGCAAATGATTGACAGCTAAAAAGTATTGTAATTTAATCTCCTAAAGAGGCGTAGATTTGTGCTAAATTTATTGAAAAATAAAAGTGTTTTTACAATTTTTTTTTTTTTAAAAGATGTAAATGACTGCATTAAATTATGCTACAATTTGACAATGTTCTACAGTCAAGGCCATTAGTTAAATAAGATGAANTATAAATTTTTGTAACTATTAATTTTCTTGTCTAACAGATATGGCTGGAGATACAATGGAACTCATGTTTCACAAAAATTTCACGAGATCTGTAGTTAAATTCTTGTAATGTGAATGAAAGAATTTAAATAAATTAAAATAACAATAACAATCTGCTAATTGTTATTTATAACTTCTTACAATAGTATCTTGATTTAGATGAAATGTGATGTTTTCGAGTTATATTGACATAACATCCGTACATAACATTTCATTTTTTTATGAAAACTCTTTTAAATATTATATTCCTTGTTAAACTATCCTTTACTTACTGAAGAAAAGTATACAATAGCTGGATGTCTATTGAGCGATTCCACCTTCAAGTACTTTACACATTCCAGCCTATTTTTCCACATAGATATAATTAAAGATATTCTATATTTATTTGGAAATTTTAATCAGTTCTCCACTACTTGTTGTCTCCTCTCTACTAGTTATTTAAGAAAATCATATCACGTAAAGTTTTAGTTTTAGAATTTGAGAGGTGTTTTTCAGATGAGGCAAATGTTTCGTCCAATTGACAATGACCATGTAAATTTCCAAATCTCATTGTAAGTAAATTATATAAAAAAATATTCCATAATTGAAATATTTGTCTATTTTCTTCGTTTAATTTATATTATCAAGTCATGATTACATATTTGTACTTTTCAAGATACAGCTTATCTATTCTGTTGTGTACTTGTAATGTGACTGTATGTGACTCGAAAGGGCACCTCTTCATTAGGTTAGCTGGGGTTCTGCAGAACCGATACGAAGACGTCCACCGAGGAGATCCATCAGTGTTCAGCGGTGCCAGACTCGAGAGGAGTGCGGTGTGTATAAATAGTGCGATCTCCGAGATACAGTAATATTAGTCCACTCGAGATGAGTCTGGCCCCGACACGTGGGTAACTCTCCTCACCCCCAGGCAATTACCCCCACCGACTATTATTAGTAGAATGGAATCATTAAACCTCTGAATTGCTTCCGAAAACGTGCGAGGGTATGACATAAATAGGCCTAAAAATTAATTGGGTATTATTCTGTTTTTTAATGCCAACTTGCGGTATCATAAAGACTAAAATCAAATATCAAATGATAAATATAATCAAGTCTATAAAATATAAGAATAGAAAAAAATTGAGGGCTGNTATGAGTTGGTATTTATTTTATACCCTGGGCTATTTTGTATCTCACTCCTCACTGCTAACTGATATTATCATAAGTTTAGTATATTAATAATAATTCTAAATCATAAAGAGAGGATTATCAGAAATTCGGTCTTGGTAGTTAAAGAGTTAAAAAATAATTTGTAACCAAAAAATACAAATCACAGTTATAAATTAGTTTTTAACTTCTTCTTCTACCAAGACCGAATTCATAATAATACTCTCTTTACAAAACACGACGGTCAACAAATTTATCTAAAAATTCTAAATATGATTTAGGATTTCAATTCATTTAAATCCTCAATAGCAATCCTCAATCCTCAATAGCAACCCTCAATCCTCAATAGCAATCCTCAATAGCAACCCTCAATCCTCAATAGCAGTCCCAATAGCAGGATCCTCAATCCTCATTCATTTTCTTTCAATTCATTATTACTGATGAGTGGTGGGATATTTTCCTAAGCACTCTACTACTGGGTTTTCTAATGGAGAAATTATACCACTGAAATATAACCCTATTGCTTTAACTACAGCAGTTAATATTTCAGTAGCAGAAGTAATTTCTGTGTACTTAAACTGTTATTATTTCAGATTGTCATCATTACTTTACAATTTTAATGTTACTCTATCCTTGATTCTTTTAGAAATTAAGGTTTTTTTTTTTAAATTTTATTATTTTGAATTTCGTGTCGTATTGCAAATGTTTTTTACACATTCAGAGATACACAATTCGAGAGTTCTGATTATGATGAACTTCATTTAGACAAATATTCTTTGGTTTTTTCTCAGGAGATAACTAAAAACAAAGCCAAAAATTGTCGGTTTTCGTATTTAAATAGAGAATTTTGAATTGATAAGGTTTTTAAAATTTTATTTGTTTGGAATCTGTAATGTCCAGTTAATTACAAATTTAATGTTTAAACTTACCTAACAGCTACAAAATGTGCAATGCTTAAAAAAATATTTCGATGAAAGCTTTTTTTCTAAAATTTACAAGAAATATTTATGTTTTACATTCATATTACGTTGGCGATATTTTATTGTTAAATGATAAGAATGAAAATTGAATTGTTTTTTGATTTTTTCCCTTTGACATCCTTTTTCAAAATTTAAGTGAGGTGTTTTTACTATTAATATGTATTTAGGCTTGATCAAATTAATATTAATAAAATAAAATGCGATGTTATTACACTTTTTCTCACACCCATTAAAAAATTCTGGGCTGATTGCTTTTTTCGTTTTTTTTCAAAAATATACGATGCTGAAAAATTTTAATTTTAACTAAGTCTTCTTCTCTGTGTCCAGCCTCCTTTACTGAAAATAGAGGTACAATAAAAAGTGAAAATAAGTAGCCTAACAGGACATCATTCGCCAGAGCTCTTGGCACGGATGAATCTTGGCAGAAGGAGAGATTTTTCTCCAAAAATACTCAATTGATGTAAAAATTGATCTTTTATGTTACGATGTACGTAAAATTTAAGAATTTCAAAGAACTGAAGCATATATCACCTAGATCTAATAAAATCATAATATCTTTGCACATGCCGCCAAAAATGAAAAGTACACTGAACTATATATTTTTTGATGTTCACGTAGGCTTCGTCGGTCGTCAGATGTATTTACCATTTCATCTTCCGGGTTGGACCGAGTCAAATTGTTGTTATTTGCCGAGCTTTCGCACATCATGTGATGGCTTCTTCAGGGCTGAAAAGAGAATGAGAGTTGTAAAGAGAGATTTTTAAAAATCCAGATGGTATATNACTCAGAGACTTTTCATTAAGCATGTAATATTCAGTTTTATTTATACTCTACGTTATTTGTTGAGATAAGGACTTATCTAAGGCCATTATGAGGAATATAGGATAGGCGTGTTCCTATAACGCCTAGGTGCCAAATGAAAAGATAAAAATCCTTGACGACTGTAAATTATTCTCAGATATGCGAAAGTACTGTCCTGTCCGACATTTTTTATTTTCATGTACTTGATTTAGAACTGTATTATTTTCCTTGTCACTAATAATAGCCTTTCGATTAATTTATTTCTACGTGAGAGTGTTTTTAAAATATACTCACAATGCAACCACTACTGCTTTGTATGTAAATTGTAATTTGTTGCTAAATTATTAATGTAAATAGACTTTTGTTGATTCATATTTATATTTATTATATTGTATTGTATTACCTAACTATGTTTGCATAAAGACATTCCTATGCTCCTCATAAATGGAATTAATGACCCTTGGCTTGCCAAAAAAAAAGTGATATTCAAAAATTCATAAATATCTCGTTAAATGGCATATACCATATATGTTATCGGTGTAATGAACAAATAAGCAGTTAACTCGAACGAATTATTCGAAATGAGTAGAAAGAGTGTGAAGTGCCACTGTAAATTTCACGAAGGGGGCGAGGTATAATGAGCATGGAAAGGTGTTCCGTATAAAGAAGCAGGGGTGTTGAAGATAAATTAGTATTGCAAATGTTTACCGAAAGCTAACGAAGCTGTTAAACTGTAGAGGTGTTTATGCGGAAAAAACAGTTCTCCATTCCCCAGCTGCTGGCGCTATCTGTCGTGTGTGGGGTCTGCTTGGAAGCGCTAACTTGGAACGCCCAAGTCTCGCCCATTTGCCCTCGTGTCTTTGTTATCTTTCCACACCTCTCTAGAAATAACATGCCGGAAGTCTGAGACCGAGAGACACTCCTCTGCTCCACTGATACAGTTAACTATATACCATCGGCTGTTACTTTCACGGTAACTGTTCTTCTTGTTGGTTGTGCCTTCAGCAGTTCTCCGCTTTTTATCTTTGTATACTCCTTGGAGGCATATGAGGGCTTAAGTAGATGGCTGGAGTCTGTATCGTTCCGTTGATATTGTCCAGGGACTCTGGTCTATCCAGTTGATGTAATTTCGGATTTGTTTTATAATATTGAATCATCATGGCATATTTACTTCTGCTTTCCATATATAAGATATATCTTGTCAAAATTTATATCAATAGTTAACATTCGATGATAAAATATTTTAAGAAAAAAAGTATTTAAAAAAAACAACAAACTAACAAGAGTTTATTTTTCAAGTTAACGTTTTGGCATTCATTGCAAGCCGTCGTCAGGACTAATGAATATGGAAGGAAGTATCTGACAAAATGGCTGACAAGTGATAACAGTGTCATACTTTCTGCCCTAAGATGGCTTTCGTTTTAGGTCAAAACTATAACAATAATATACATTTTTTTTAAATTTATTTATTTGGTTGTTACATTCTGTAAGTTTACATTTTGTAATTGCTCACAATGTTGTTCGATGGCTGTGAGTGGCATTGACATGTGGGAGAGAACGGCCAGTGCCGTAAATCCGAAAAGAGAGAAACCACAAAAAAAAAAAAAAAAAAAAAGAAGTAATACACAAAGTAAAATAAAAAATATGTTATTAAATACATTTAACTAGGTTCCCCTGTTACAGAAGATCAATGGGCCATCCCGTTTAAGTCGCCGTGTAGGATTATCGGCATGGATTCGGGAGAATAGTTCATTGGCTAAGGGATTAGGATTTTGTATGCGGCGGAATTGGAAATTGGAGAAATGATTGAGAATTACGTCGTTAACGAGGTCGATTTTGAGGTCATTGTGAAGGGTAGAGTTGGATACATAGAAGGGAGCATTAACAATGGTTCAGAGGACTTTGGACTGGAAGGATTGGCTACGTTGGATGTTGGAAGGTTTAGCGGTGCTCCAAAGTTCTATACTGTATGTACAAATAGGTTAAAGAATAGTTTTGTATATAGTTAATTTGTTGTGTACTGATAATTCCGATGTTCGTCCGAGTAGTCTGTATAATAGCCCGTTAGCGTCTGTTTAGGTTTTGCCTACTTTGCCCAATGTGTTCTTTCTAAGTAAGTCTTGAGTCCAAATAGAAAACGAGGTATCTTACGGAGTTGGATTGGGGAATAGGAATTTCTTTGAAGGATAGATTAAGTGGAGGCTTGGTATGGAGAGTGAATGTGACTCTGACACACTTGCTTTCATATATGTAAAATAAATAATTATTACTTTATTCTTGGCGGAATCTAAACTTTTTATGTATTAATTTTCCTCTATCTCTTCATAAAGGTACAATATTAAATTGGTTTCGAAATATCTCTTGAGAAATTTTTTCCAAAAAAAATTACATAAATTAGGAATATTATATTTTAAGCACATTTATTACTTCTACAATACCGAGACTAGCCAAATAAGTTAACTTAATGCAAATTTATCTGGCTAATCTTGGTGGTGTAATGGCTAGCATTCTTGCCCGGATAGCAGGAGATCTAGGTTTTAGTCCTGGCTGACACAGTTTAGATTTTTAATTTTAATGTTTTTTTTTTCCTAATACTGATATCAACAAAGATTAAGTTTTTAAAGTTTGATAAACGGATTTCAACCATTAACGAACTCATCCATCTTTATTTAGAAGAAGATGCTATAACATGGATATTGCTCTCTTTATTTAAAAAATATCTGACAGTTATAAATAAATAAATGAATAAGTGTTTTATTTTCTCCAATGTAAGATCAGTAAAGATTTGCTGAAATTTTTCAATAGCCAGGTAATGGCATCAGAGGGAATAGCTATCTAAATTAAATAATTTAAAACTTTATAAAACATAGTTTTTACAATAATAGAAAAAAAAAGTTCACCTCAAATTCAATTTTATTGAAATAAATCAATGTTGCTACTTTTTGAGCAAAAATATGGCATTTCAAATGCATTACATTAATATAAACTAACTGAATACTTAGGAATTCTTCGTTTCTCAAAATAGTACAAGTAAGAAAAATAAATATACTTAATGATTTTATAATTAAGTAGCACATGTTATGCGTTACAGTGCACAAATAAAGGAGTGAAAAGATATAGCTCCACAGGAAAATTATACTCAGAGACTTTTCATTAAGCATGTAATATTCAGTTTTATTTATACTCTACGTTATTTGTTGAGATAAGGACTTATCTAAGGCCATTATGAGGAATATAGGATAGGCGTGTTCCTATAACGCCTAGGTGCCAAATGAAAAGATAAAAATCCTTGACGACTGTAAATTATTCTCAGATATGCGAAAGTACTGTCCTGTCCGACATTTTTTATTTTCATGTACTTGATTTAGAACTGTATTATTTTCCTTGTCACTAATAATAGCCTTTCGATTAATTTATTTCTACGTGAGAGTGTTTTTAAAATATACTCACAATGCAACCACTACTGCTTTGTATGTAAATTGTAATTTGTTGCTAAATTATTAATGTAAATAGACTTTTGTTGATTCCGAATAGTAAATCTTGTGAATAGTAAAATATTAATTTCCTTGCTGTCACAAATGCATTATTTATCCAAAGAACTAAATCAATAGTAAGTGGTTAGATAGTTATCAATTATAATTTTGAATTATAAAACTAATAAAAATAATTTTGCAAGTAAGCAGTAAACCATTTAATGCAAAGTTGCTCCCTCTGAGTTTCTTGTAAAATTTTATGTTATATTCAAGGACTTATTTCTTATATTATTACATATTTCTTCAGTAATGGCGTATTAAACATAAAAGGCATAGTTTTTAAGATATATATGGTATATATAATGTGTGTGTGTGTGTGAGTGTGTATTTATTTGAAAAAAAAGGATAAATACAATTTTTTTATTTATTTGAAAAATATTAAAATAATTT
>KZ808374.1:176558-188392 GCA_000696205.2 Oncopeltus fasciatus
AGAATATTGCCTGTGAAAATGACTCATGATGATTATATATATATATATAAACACTTATATACATTAATTTGAGTTTGATACATTTGTTTGTTTTGAATTTGAAATATAATATCTATATAGGCAATTTTCGGACGACTATAATTAAATCAAATTCTCTTACTACGTATATGTAGTTGTGTATTGAAGTGTGGGGCTTAAGGCGGAGAAATAAGGAGATATATGGAAGGGAGTAGGGGCGGGAGGGGGTGAGAATAGCCGTACAGCTCATTCAAGCGTTGAATTTGTGAACCAACTGTTGCTTCTGGTGGCCGTGGTATCGCGCGCTGATTGAATGACGACTGCTCCAGTTCAAATCAACTCATGGAAATCAGATCGATACAGGACAGTTAACCGCGCCTTCTCACCCCCTCCCATTTCGGCAAATTAACTACTTCCGCTCCCGAGTATCTTGCCACCATTTTATAGTCTCCCATTTCTCTCTGACTCTTCCTTATTTTGCGCTTAGCATTTTGTGTGAATTACATATTTAGTACAATTTAATTTGTTTCAGAGTGGTGTCATTGGTCACTTTCCCACCTCTTGCGTTTCTTATTTTGTTATTGTTAGTTATTGTCTTCAAATAACAAAATGTTTTTACTTGACCGAAATGTAATACATAATTAAAAGTAAAAAAAAAAGGAAATAGTCGACAAAATAGTAAATGATAAAATAAATGAAATAAAATAAAATAGGGATCTGACAATTATTTCCACATGAAAAATGTATTCTTATGAATGAAGAGAAGTAAAAATTGGAATTAAATAAAAATAAATATTTTTTTACTTTCGCTCGTGACAGAGACAGGAGAGATACTCATACAATATTCTTTTAGAGAAAATGTAAAGTTGTCGGGTTTATTCAGGATAATTCGTTTAGGAGGGTCTTTCCTAGTTTTTGGAATCGAGAAATAGTAACCTACTTAGTGCCATAGGTGTTTAAAATAGGGTTGTTTCCTTTTTGTTTTTTTATTCAGTAATTTACTCTTGTGTCTATGGGCGTTCATGCGTGTGTTTTATAGGTTATTTTTCTTTCAAAGTCTACAAATACGAACTATACAAACCTTATGAGTTTGTGGAATTTAATTAAAAAGGTACTAATTGAAAATGAAATTTAAATAAAATATTTTTTTTAAATTAAAGCTTAAAAATTATGTATATCATTGACGTATCTGATAACACTATAATATATCTATTTGTAATAAATGTGTGATGTTTGTGTTAATATTACGATCAGTTACTGTTATTGTAAAATACTGATGTATGAAAATATTAAATTTTTTGTAAATTGTCTGCTGTCTAAGTCTGTGTTTGTTTGTACGTTGAAGCTCGAGGTTTAATACAAAAAAATTGATACTTAGTGGTTCTTATCAAAATCAATCTACAGGCAATAATTAGTTATAGAAAATAGTCGAGTTTCAGTTGAGTCAAATTATAGGCTTTTTCCCAATTAAAATTATTTCGTTTTAACAGTGAAATTACTAAAAAAATGAAATAAAGAATTCCGTGTTTTATTGATCATATCAATGACCAGAAAAAAATGTGATAGCAGTTCCTCCAGTAGAGTAATAAGTAGCTGTTCCTTCTAAAAAATCACTGGTCCTGAGTATGCGGTGAACAAGCCCTTTTATTGAAATGTAACTCGTCGAGGTATGTCGTAGTTGGAGTAGTGTAGCCCTTGTTGTCAGTATGAAGGGCGTTTGGTCGAGGGCAGATTGGTCACGGCTCTTGGCACTCATTCCGGTGGTGTTGAGGTATGGTGTTTCCGAACTGTTACCATTATTTCTGTTGCCTAGCACCTCTCGCTTCGCCTGCTCCACTAATAAGGCCAAATTGGTCTTCGGCCTCTTAAAATAAATTACTTCTAACTGTTGTGAGCAGCTCACACTCAATTTTTTTTAGGCTGTTTTGTGGTTCCCCTTCTTAATCTTTCTCTTACTTCTAAGGTTTGGATACGTTCGTGACTTTAGATATTTTGTTCTAATATTTTAAGTATTGCCTTTGCGTAATCGGACCAATAAGAACCTTGCAGCTGCATTGTTTTTTGTTCCACTTTCAACTGAATTTCGTTAAGAAATGTTGCAATTGGGGTTGTCTTTTTGATAATTTTCCACTTTTAACTATAATGATAGCTCTCAGTGAATTCCGAGGGAATTATGTTCTCATGACAGATTTTTTAAATATTTTCGATATTTTCTCTGACTCTATTTATCAGACAAAAAATTCATAACTAAAATACTTACACACACGTGTAAGTAAAAGTTCTACAGGCTACAGTTTTTAGTTTTAATAATGATAAGTCGTGCAAAATAGTTTAGAGTAAACTAATATGAAATAGATATTTGTTTATTTATAATTAGGATGGATTGTTTACGAGTACCTTATTTTTTTTCTCGTGTGGCCTGAAAGCTGCAGTCAAATGTTTTTCTTAATGAAATTTGCCATATCATTTTTAAATGTGAAATGTATGGCTTAACACGTCATTGTTCTAAATAGGACAAATACAGTGGGGTATTATCTGAAATGAAGTTATTACAGAACTATTTTGCTACAATAGGCGTAGTATTTAATTTATGCAGTGAAACAACACAAATTTGTTTATTAAAGAAATGTATATTCTAAAATTTGGGAGATCACATTGTAATAAAAGTAAAAATAAACTTATTAATCAGTTAGTATATTTTGTTAAAATTAAATTTAGTATAATGCATTTTTTTGGTGCTGTAGTGTGTAATGTGTAGTGTAATATTTTGTGAGTATATGCCACAACATTTTTACATTTTTTCTGATAAAAAATAATTGAATTTCAATTAATGTGGTTCATTAATTTCATTTGAAATTATATACACTCTAATGAGTAAATGAATCAATAGTTGACATTATGTCATTGATCTCTTTTCTGTTGTGCCTTTCTTCCTGTTTTGATAAGTCTCATATATGAAATATAAGTCTCCAATTGATGAAAAGCTGAAGACATTCAAAAAATTAATGCGAGGGAAAAAAATAAAAAATCCTTCTGTCCTAGCCAGGACTCGAACCTGGATCTCCTGCTTTCCGTATGCTATGAAAGATGATATGCTATGGATCTTTCCCTCGCATTAATTGTTTAAAATTTACGTGGGATAATATACCACAACTAAATTAATATTTATAGATGAAAATATTCTCTCTTTCTGCCCTTTCCTTAGCCTAATTAACGCCAGAACTTTGCTATAGACATACAATGAGACTTTTAGTTGTCTTATTAAAGACCACAATTTCAATGAAATTCAGTATATTTTCTTTTCTTTTTTTCATTTTTCTTCTTTTGTTAACCCATTCTGTGTTTTTAGAAGACATGAAGTTGGAGCTGATGTGTTGTTAGTACTTTGTCGTTCGATACGAAGAGATTTATTTTTGTTTCTTCCAGCACATCCTAATGGTAGCAGCTGCATATTCGATATTTTGTTTAGTTTTGTGATTGTGTTCATCATTTGTTTGGGCAAGTGGGACTTCCCGGAGCTCTGGTATTCAAATCCGGCTGAAATCCTAGACGTGGGATATTTACTTTAGAAGGATTCCATATTTGCAGAAGGTCCTCCTCCTTCGCAGGATTCGTCATCCGAGTCTTCTCGTCCTGCTGTTTACCCCACAGCCTTGCCACCTACCTACCTCCGCTAGATGAATGGACCCGGGTCCACCTGCCACCCGCCGCCAACATTCCTCTTTTGTACGATTTGGGGACAGCTACAGCTACTCTTCCACTGTCGAAGAAAGAAAATATTTGCGGAGCCCGCTAAGGTCTTCTGAATGGTGTGAGATGCACCGTTCCTTGCCGCTCACTCCTTTTGTGACCCACCAATATTTCCCTTTTTTTCTTCCTCATCTGTCAGCCCCTACTCATTCTTTCTCTGGAAAATATGTCTTGCAGACAGAGAGTTATTCAGTGCCATCTCTATTGGGTCGCTAGTGAAAGTGCCCAATAAATCAAAATTCTTTAGCTACTGGAAAGAAACGGTTATTTGGGCCTACAGAGGAAGATCTCATAATCCTTAAAAAAAATTATTTGCTCGGAAAATAAATTATAAATTAATTTTTTCCTCTTATGATTGCTGGTAGTGAAATTGGACCTTAATAGATGATAACCAATGAAATAACCTTGTAGGTAACCTTTACAACACGCTTTTAAATTCAAATTTATCAAACTGATTTAAAATTTCTTTCGTAAAATTCTAGTTTATAAATTTTTGCATTCTTTCATGATTTATATATTTTTTTATAAACGATTTATAATTTTAATAGTTTTAAATAAATAGAACGATTTATTCATAGTTTAAAAATAGTCGTAAAATGAGAATGTTTTGCATGTGATGTAATCGTAAAACTGTCCAAGATTTTATTTGGTCGGCTTATGATCCTTGTGAAGTTACTGTGAATTACAATTTCAAATATATATTCTTCAAGAATGTTGACAATGGATCTACCTTGGCTTTAAATATAGCCACATACCAGCTATTGATCATTTAATTTTCAAAAGAATTTTATAATCTCTGTAGATTACAATAGACAGGAATCATTTCTTGAATATTGAGTCCACTTGTGAGAACTCTGATTGATCACTTTCAAATGCTTTAACTTTTTAATTTAAATTTTTAAATATAATAACGTATATTTGATATGTGATGCCTCTTAAGGCGAATAAAAGTTCAAATTTTAATTTTGAGTTCTGAATCTTTAACTATGAATTTCGCTTGTCAAAACAGAAAGTTTATGTTTCAATTTTTTTTAAAACTGTGACTGATCTTAGTGTGCAATTATGCCATTTTATAATTTTTAATATGAATTATTAACATAATTTATTTATTTTTGAATATCTTTAAAACACTTCATTTAATTCGTATTTATTCACGGTATACAACTATATTTATTATTGATATCAATAAGATATTTGGAATGCAAACACCCAGTCTGTAAATATAATAATCATTTAGCGAAATAAGCCATTAGATTGTGTTTACTTTTAATCAGTATCGTTGTTATTTGAAAATACCTCTATCGAGATCGAGAGAGTTATTTTATTCTATTTTAGCTATCTGCAGAGTAAACAATTACAGTTCCTCCTATAACATGGACAAACAATCCATTCACTCAATAATTCGAATCACTGGAAATCAACCTCTCGATAAATCATGATGAGCCGTGCGTAAATAATCGTAAATGCCGCTTCGGTTGACTGTTATTACGACGAGAAGGGATATATTAGAGAATGGGCAAAGAAAGAAAAAAACAAATCTTGCTAAAGGTTAAATGTGGATAAGTCCCGGCGGACGGGACCAATCAGATAAGGGGGAGAGAGAGTTTGGAAGATTTTGGCAGTGTGGCCGGCACCCCGAGACGCGGGAAAATGTGGAAGGGATGGGTCGTAGGGATTTCTCAGACGCACAACTCGAGATGAAAGGGGCAGATTGGAACACAGGTTTAGAGCGAACGGGAAAGTGTATAGTGTTTGATTCCCTCAGCAGACACAACGGCCATCACCTTTGCTTCTCGCCAGATAACCCCCTTTCGGATATGTGCTTTGCATAAAGTTTTAGTGCTTATCCTCTAGTCTAGAGAAAGCATGATTAAGATTAAGAATTTACAACATTATTTACCGTTTCTTCTTCCGGGTTGGACTGTGTCAAATTGTTGTTATTTGCCGAGCTTTCGCACATCATGTGATGGCTTCTTCAGGGCTGAAAAGAGAATGAGAGTTGTCAAAACAGAAAGTTTAAGTTTCAATTTTTTTCTTCTTAAGTTTAAGTTTCTCTTTTACACCTCTCATTATCTTTTCAGCCCTGAAGAAGCCATCACATAATGTGCGAAAGCTCGGCAAATAACAATAATTTGATACGGTCCAACCCGGAAGAAGAAACAGTAAATACATCTGACGACAGTCGAAGCCTATGTGAACAAAATTTACAACAGTGTTAACTCCATAAATTATCAATTGAAATTATTCAAATATTAATACAATATGTACTTAAAAGCCGGGCCTAGCATTTATCACTTAAATAAAAGCACATGATTTGAAGAGGAAGTACACTACTTTAATTGTATTGGAATGCATAAGGAACAAATGTTATTGTTTAATTATTTTATTTTCGTCAATTTTCCTCAAGCATATGATGATACACATGTCAATAACGTAACACTAAATGAAAATGGACGTTCAGACTCTCCCTTCTCCCCTCACATTCTCTCTCTCACTCATACTCTCTCAATCTCTTACTCTCCCATATACATATATATTCGGCTGGTTTTTATAGATCCGTGGTATTTTTAACCTATCTATCTGCATCTGGTTTATGGACGCTCGTCACTCATTAGGTTAAGGGGCCTGGCAGTATATACAGAAGCAGAGACATTGATCCCCCACTTCAAGCTTCCTGAACCTCTATGACCTGTGACTTCCCTTAAGGAATTACACCTTTAGATGAGTTGTTTCCAACAGACTGACGACTGGCTTATCTCACCATGGTGATAGTTGGGTGGGGGTGGGGGGGGGAGGTCGTTTTGTTTACGCCGATCCTAATTCAAGAGGGATGAGCAGTAATCTCCCCCTGGTACACTGGCACCACGACAACAGCATATCCTTTCGAAGAACTTTGGAACTACTCGTTCAGAAATAGAGTAGGGGGATCAGGGATTCAAATTCAGAACACAGCAATTCTTATACCTCGGGCCCACCTGCACGCCTATATATTGATTTTTACATATTCTCTGTGTGTATATATACACACACGCACACACACACACACACACACACACACACACACACACACACACACACACACACACACAGAAATATATATATATATATATGTAGATGGCTCACTTTCCTGAGCCTATTCTTTTCATCATTACTAAATCATATTGTTGCCTAGAAATGTACAACAGTTTAGGTATCATAATTTCTTCCGGTTATTAATATTCATCTCAATGTACTGAAAACAAACCAATGGAATATAAATAGAAGTTTGTGATTCTTTCTACATAAGACCAAGAATAAAAAAAATATATTTCTTCTTCTTCTTTCGACAGAAGACAATAAAAAATTAAATAATTTTTTATACTAGTACTTGGAAAAATGTGAAATAGAGGTGATTTAATGTAATTATATCATTGTGTATTTATTAAAATTTATATCTTTATCAGCTTATAGTATACATTCACATTGCATGTATTGTTAGAATAGACCATTTATGTAGGAAGAATTCTACTTTTTTTCATAGCAATTTAATATTTTGGTTTTAATTGATTGCTTAAGTATAAGTATATTATATTATATATTATTGTGTAACATGTACAAAGATGAAGAAATAAGGGAGATATTTAGGAAAAATAAATGATATTCTTTCAGACAAGAAGTTCCTTTGATTGAAAACTTAAGATGTGAATTTAACATAAGAAATTTTCAAAAGTGATTGTTCTAAAAATTTCCATTTAAAACTAAGAAATAACTTATTAAATTTTTTTTTAAATGCTGTTATATTTTCTCTTATGTGATACTTTACTTTAAAAAATTTTCCCAATACAGTAATCAAATAATCTTTTATATATATATATATATATATATATATATGTATATATGTATCCGAGGATAAATTTTATGTTGTCCTAATGTCGTTGCGGTTCGCCTACATAACTATGAACTAGGGCGACACAAGTCCTCTCAAGAGTCGGCTTCTCCAGTAGGTCAGAGAATCATACGATAGCACTCTGATCCTTCGTCATCCGACACCTGCCCTTTGTGGTCGTCACACACTCATGACTACTTGCCGGGCACAATGGAACGCTGTCATGTCATACCAGGGAACCAGACACCTCCTCCAGGATATCGTTCAGAACTGCTTTTGGCGGCCTGTTCATTTGGCCAGGGCTCGGCATAAATGTTGTGGGTATTCGTCATTTCTGACAATCTTTTAACGCCAAAGGTAATAGTACCCTTTCCAGTCCTTACAAAATGCGATAAATCTTATCTTTATTTGTCGACTTACATACTTTCTCTTTTGCATTATGATGACTGTACTAGTTATAGAAAAATCGAGTTTTCATCGAAACCTTGCGTGTCTGTCATCTAAACATGTTTTTCACTTTTTCCTTTATTGTGCATGTATGTATAAAACACTGGTTTTGAACGCTATGGTCATCGTAAAAAGAACTTCATGTAATTCTGGCTATACACCTTTTCATTTTATTTTATTTTTAGAGATATTTACCGATCACTCTATTATTACGGCGTGTTCAGGCCTCCATATTCAGCAGCCTCCAGGAATAGTCTTCTATTCTTCCATAGTCCTTCTACCCTTCAGTTGCTAGCTCCCAGAGTCCTGGCGTCACCGGCCACACAGCCAATCCAACTGCCTTGGTCGACGGACTCTTCTCTTCCTGTGGATAGTCGTTGAGAGCAGTCTCCTCCTGTTGCGTCTCTCATCCATGCGTACAAAATGGCCAGCCCATCTGAGTCTGGTTGGTTCCCTTGACGATAGGGACGATATTGGGCCTGCCTTAGAGTTCCTACTAGAAGCTAAAAATATGTATTCCTCAATACCTCTCCTTATTTTTAGAGTGTCTAAAAACTCTATATAAACATAATACTATGTTATGCAACACCATATTACATAATTTGCGTAAAATGTAGTTATCTAACATTTATGTTCCATTCGCATATTGAGAAAAATATTTTAAGGCTTGGGGGGATCATTTTTATTTAGATTTTATTCGGAAGAATAATTGAATTTCGTATTTAGGCTTTCTATTGCAAACTATTTAGCTGCAATTTAGTAAGAAGGATGAGGATTTAAGAAGAAAACAAAAAAATTTAATTGTGATTTTTTCGTTGTTTTATTTTATAAAGCAGTTTTTATAATAGAATAGCGCAATGTAATTTTGTTACATTTTTACAAAAAAATTTTTTTTAATGAAGATATTTACAAACCTTACTGTAATGATTAAGCTGCGCAGTCTTCCTTTCTTTCAGTATTGATTTTAACGCCTATTCGTATTCTCTTCGAACCACCTTCTAAAATCAATAATATATTCATTTTTCTATCCCTCTTTGAAGAGACATGAGTTATCTGTTTACATTGCTGAGGAATTTGCTACTGCTCCTGAGTGACATAGTTGTCTGCTACACATATTTTTAGCACTTCAGCACGATACTTTAGTGTGGGCAAAACAGAAAATGCATTTTTTTCTTCTTTTTATTTAAAATGCTAATGCTCAGTCTATTTCATAAATAATAAACTGACCTAAAAAACTGAGACTGAACCTTGTGGTTCAACATAGGACTGAACCTACTTGTGTGGTACCTCACAGCTATAAACTACTTCATATTTGAATTTACTATATGTTTAATTAGAACATATATAAAGATTACTCAGCGCTTAGGTTATTGTACAGAGTCATCTAGCTGAAATGCATGGAAGTTCGCGATAATTTTGTCTGAATTCTAATTTTGAGTCTAGAAATTCATGAGCGATACACACTACTAATAGTTTTTCGGATTGTATTTACACTTGAACTTTAATTGATTTGTATTATGGTTTATGTATTAGCTTTATTTACTGTTTTATTTCGCTTAGACTAGATTGTCTGAGGTTGAAATACCTCAGAGATAAAGATGTCCGGCTGAGTGAGTTGGGACAGAAAACGACATATATTGTTCACGATATCTCTCTGCACACATCACCTTCGGGTTTATTCCTGAGGGTGGCAGTTGTCGTGAAGACATTCGCCTTGTCCAAAGGCGAGAGATGGGCGCTGATCGGCCGTCAGTGATTGGTCCTGCAGCTTGTCATGGATACGGGCTTCCACTGAATTGGCCATTGTTAAACGATTGGAGCGACTCAATCAGTCACCCAGATGTCTGTGGTCTACCCGAGGGTTGAAACATTCAGATCTAGACTCTCAGATTGGTGCACAATGTTACGGTTGGGAGTTGATTTTTTAAATGAACTTCCCTGAAACTCACGGATTTTAAATAAATAAAGTAATGTAATAAATAAAATTTAAATTGCTTATTAATTAACATTGCCTAAATGTATTATAAATCCTGAATAACCTTCATAATAATAACTGCATTATTTATTCTTATTGAATTATATTACCCAGTAAGCTAAATGTTATTTGCAATCATTTTATTTTATTTTAATCACTTCTTATTTCACTCCTATGCTCCTGATTTAAATTCAAGAATTAAAATTAAATAAAGTGAGGATTGTTGTCTAGTCAAGGTTATCTTTAATAAATGAAAAAACTGTATTTACCTTTCAAATTAATTATTATGATTAATCAATAATAAACTGTTATTATTTTATAACGCTACTCAGATATTTAATTAATAATAATACATAATTACCATGTATAGTAATTATATTGCCTTTCGCGTTAATCATTTATTTTTTAAATGCTTTTCTAAAACTTTTTTAAAAAATAAGAAGAAACAATTAAAAAAAGAAATAAAATCCCTGCTTTTTTCTCAATGAGACCAAATATACAGAAATAATTCTAATTNAATCGATAAGAGGATCCAGCCAATCAGCGAGCAGGAAAACAGGATCAACCAATGGGAAGACAGGCTTCGCCCAAGGACCGGACAGCGCCGGGTATAAATACCCCTGGATTTGAAGACAGCTCTGATTCTCTATTCATCCCTGAAGAAGCCATCACAGGATGTGCGAAAGCTCGGCAACCATCAAAAACTTTACACGGTCCAACCCGGAAAAAACTTTACATACGGGCTCGTGTAAGTGGTGAAGCGCTGTTTTAATGATACAGTTCTGTTCTGAATACAGTATGCACTGGCGGGCCTAATCTAAACAAGACCCAAAGCTGTTTTAATTCTTATTGCCTACTCACTTAATAAAACTAATTTTAAAAAAAGTTATAACTTTTAATAATAATGTCTGATTGTAATTTTACGATATTTATTTATTTTTTACAGCAAATGTAAAGTATTTATTTTAAAAATATTTGCCTGTGAAGAGTACCCTATAAACGACATTTTTAAATATATGATTGCGTTAAACAAGTCTGCACACTGTTTATGCCAAATATCATTGCTTAAGTAGTAATTCAGTATAGTACTTACCTATCTTTTACAAATTTTTTTTTCGATTTTTTAAATAGTATGCTGTAATTTTACAGGACTAGTTAAAGTTAGTCGATGCTCTAGATATCTGTCATAGTTTTTATTTACTTTGTATAATTCACAATAAAATAAATATAATTCTTACTTTTTTTATTTCATTCAATTTAAATTTTGAGTTCTCCTCTTAAATTCGAAACTTTCCAAAGTTTTAAATTAATTTTAGTGAGTTAGTTATTGTGCTATTTATAAATAATATAACAAATGTTGATTAAGAAATGCTTGAAAATTTTTCAGCAATAATGCTTCAAAGAGGACGGTATCTTCAAGGGGGTGCAATATTTTGAAACTCGGGTCGGAATGAGTTAGCCCTCTAATCTATTAAAATATAATATGCACTCTATATGTCATAGTGGTACGGAAAATAAGGACAACAAATGGCCGACCTTTTGTAAATTATACTTTATAAATATTTGATATTTAAAAAATGACAAATCAACCTCTCCTCTGTTAATCAGCCAGCTTTTAGTAATCACTAATAAGTTTATATTAATTATAATAATAATGCTAATAATTCTTTAATATTGTAACTAATTTATTTTTATTGGTAATTACATAATTATTATATATATATAAAATTCTCAAGCATCTGAAAAAAAAATTAGGCAAAAGGGATTAAGTTTTTGGAG
>KZ808374.1:193304-209872 GCA_000696205.2 Oncopeltus fasciatus
TTAAAAAAGCAGGTATAGCCTGGAAAATCTAAATTAAAGAATGAGATATTATTTATTATTTTAGTTAATAATAATTTATTTTTTATAATTTATTAAATATATAATAATAATATTTAAATTTCTAAAAATTAAAAAAAAATCCATTAATTTAGGTTGTTATAGTGGTCGAAATAATACTGATTCCTGTATTTTATTAACTAATTTATAGTAAACATATTAAAGGGTATTTATAGGGCGAAATAACCTAGAAGTTGATTGCCCTCCAATGATCTACTACTACTACTACTACTACTATAATGAAACTACTTATCAGATTGAAAATGTCTTTGGCCACAGATGAATGTGGAAGAATGACTTCTTTGGAGGTTGGAAATTAGGTAGATTTATGTCAATCGAGGAATGGATGTCAAATGATTACACAAATTCCATCAAATGTTTTTAAAAAGAGAGAGAGACATATCATTTTGGGCAGTGAAAGAGTTGAGGTAGGGGCCCTTCCCTGGAAAGATTTAATATCCTCCCCTGGAATAAAATCTGGAAACGATGTGAAATTAAAACCGCGGTTCGAGCTCCGTGGGGAGTCCCTTTTCGGATTTGCGGAGAGCCCGCTCTCTCCTTCCAGCAATCTCCGCTCCATGAAGATTGGGCTCGACGCCTCATTTCCAGGCTGCTCGCTCCTCGAACCTCTTTGTCTGCCTCTGTCATTTCCTCCAGGGGACCACTCCAGTGGAGGAGGACTCTACTTTACCTTTCGTCAAGATATATGCTTCCCTTCAGGAAACGTACTCCTTAGAAATATTTTCTATATAGTCTCTTTTTCCCTGTAAGTAACAAAAAAAAAAAAAAATCATTCTATTACACCTAAAATTTCAGCTTCAATTATTTTCAATTTTTTGCGCAAATGCCCCATTGTAAAAAATGTATTCTTGAAAGTTAAATTGTTTGAGATCTAGTTTCTTGGCAACACACAAAGTATTGCTGCTATAACAAGGGAATTACAAATTCATATACTCTGATGAAAAATTTCTGTGACAGACAAGGATACATACATTATTTGTTTTGTGTGTAATATGTCGAGAATATAACTTCAATTTTTTGTTGGTCGTCCTATTTTCTCACCTTTAATTTATGATAGAGTAAGAGAAGTTAAAATATTTAATTTAGATGTAAATTGGTTATATGATTTTTTCTGCTATTAATATATATTTCTTCTAATCGATCATATCAATAAGCCATAGTCAAGGAATGGGCCAATTTAAAAAAAAAAAGGTTAGCAAAAAAAAGGGGTTTCATTAGAACATAGTTTAAGGCTTATTATCTTATTTTAATTATCAACTACTGAAGTCGTAGGATATATTTTTGTTGCAATACTAAAGCATTCTATGAAAGACTATTAGGATTCATCAAAATTTTGGAAGGATATCTACAATACTTTCAAATTGAATGCAGTATATCATGATTGAATCAATACCCTAGTCGGGATATGATGATAAAATTACGAGACTTCGTCAACACCAACAGAAATTAAGGTTATCTTAGCCCTGTTAGTTCTGCAGTTTTTGGCGAAACCTATTGTTCGGACGAGGATTAAAATATTATTTTATGTAATAATAATTTAAAAGGCTTCGTACTTGTTATTACTATTCAAGAGATAAACAAAGATGCTATGTTTGATGGGTGTAACTAAATTTTGCAGAATAACTCTATAAGATGACAATACATATTACAAGTAATGATTTCTCTATTTAGATTACTAATACTATCATATAACCATTGAGGGTGAATTACTAACATTATAAAGCAAGGTTATATTACAATACAATTACTTCGAAAAAAATAAATTAATTACTTACAAGACTTACAGTCATATAAACGTTCATAGTGAAATTTAAAATAAAATTATTGCTTTGTAAAATATCATATTATATATTACTTTATGCAATGTTGATGTAGTGTAAGTAAGTACATATTCATAATCTGAACTTGAAGGCATTAATAGAACTCTCTTAGTATTTCCTAATTATACCATTATCTTTATTTTATTTATATTACCCTTTCTATGACACATCTTTTTGGGTTTTAGGATGAACTTTAATGTATCCGGCGCCTAGAATGGTATCCATTTTGTGACGTCAATATGACGTTGCCCCGTCGTATTTACCACTCTTTTTTTAGTGATGTGCCTTTCCTGATATTTATCAGGGGGTCGGGGAGTGTACGCAAAACTACTACAGATTTCGCGGGAGATTTACGTCTTAGTGACGTGATCAACCAGAGTAGGTTATAGGCGATGGATACACTAAAGTTTTATCTGGGTATATTCCTTAAGGTTGACGCTTGGGCAATATTATAGCCCATTAAGGCAACGCATCCATTACTTCTCGTACCCACACCACCTATATTCCCTAGTCCTGGGCATGTCAACAAAAATTAGCGCTTTCTCTTGAGAATGAATTATCAAGGGGGTCTCAAAGTTTCCTACCTTGGTTTCCTAAGATAACACTCAGTCTGGTGAGCATGATTCTTTAAGAACCCTAAAATAGAATCGTTCGGAATAAAAGCTCACTCGTACTGGACGATTTAACAATGGCTTATTATGATCCAGTGAATGTGAGTCTAATCAAATTATTAAAGCTGTATGAAGGTCTTATTGTAAGCCATTAGTTTATAGATATTGACAGAATCTGAGGGAGTGTGATTGAGTCTTGTATTTGGTTCTGGTTAACACTTGACTGGCTGTACACAAATACCGTGAAAATGGCTGTCTTTCTGGATGTTTGTTGGGGAGTAGATCTCCCCCCAGCTCATACGTAATCCAAGGGGAAAATAAAAACGGAAATAGGGGAAGAGGTTTGGGGTGGCGCAAAGCCCTCTAGCGGCATATGTACAAACAGCGGGCCGCTCCCCTCCTGGCGGCAATAAACGGCCGCCATGTCTCCCTACAAATAGCAATTCCATCAATCAGACCTGCCTGATTGTGTTTGCGGTACAACAAACGCGATTTGGCGCGGTTTAAGGGATATCTCTCTCAGCAAGCAATGTCCTGCAATCGTTCGTTTGTGTTGGTGGGGTTTGATAAAGGCATTGCTTCTATCTCATTAAGACGCCTCCACTCACTGAATGAGTTCTCTTTATCTTTAACGATTTACGATGCAAAATAAACTTGTGATTTATTAACATAACCTTAGAGCCTCCTATAACTTCATTCAGCTTGGAACCAATCTACTTGAATTCTTCTGGTGCAACCTCAGTTGTCTTAGTACTAGATTGCTTTAGAAGTTTCGTTGGCTGGAGAAACAGCTTCAACAGTGAGGCGGGCTAGCTACTGAGTCCTTGGCCACTCGACTCGACTGCTTCTAAATTTTTTTTTTTTTTTTTTTTTTTTTTTGAGAAAAAAAATAACCTGTTCTCTTCCATTTTTGTTATTTTAGTTTGTTCTGCTCATAATGAATGCTCCTGACTCGCCTCAGAGATCTGTTCAGTAATTGTACTATAGTCTTTAGATGAATAATTAACATTTTCTAACAATTAATGAGAGGGAATAGAATATAAAAAAACTATCTGTCCCAGCCAGGAATCGAACCTGGATCTCCTGCTATCCGGGCCAGTGTACTTGCCAGTTATACTACCAGGACGTGTTAGTTGTCTTATTCAATTCCCTCTACACTAGCAAGAGTCTAACCCACGAGAAAGGCGAGAACTTCGTCTTGTACTCGAGGGAGCTGACATTGTCATACATTTTGTCGACTCTCGTCATTTACTTTATTTAATTTTTTCTTTATAAATATTTAATTTGGTTGTGGTATTTTATCCCACGTAAATTTCAAACAATTAATGAGAGGGAATAGAATATAAAAAACTATCTGTCCCAGCCAGGAATCGAACCTGGATCTCCTGCTATCCGGGCCGGTGTACTTGCCAGTTACCATACCAGGACATGTTAGTTGTCTTTCTCGTGGGTTAGACTCTTGCTAGTGTAGAGGGAATTGAATAAGACAACTAACACGTCCTGGTAGTATAACTGGAAAGTACACCGGCCCGGATAGCAGGAGATCCAGGTTCGATTCCTGGCTGGGACAGATAGTTTTTTATATTCTATTCCCTCTCATTAATTGTTTGAAATTTACGTGGGATAAAATACCACAACCAAATTAAATATTGATTAACATTTTCTCTTCTAGCCGAATTCAGTATCAAGATAAAAGTCCTAAACCGGCTAAAAAATAATTAGTTTAACAGAACGATTATTTATTTTATTATACATAATTGATACTTTTGTAAAATATATATAAATTTTTAATAAACATATAATTATATGCTAAAACGAAAATGAAGATCACTATACTGGAAGAAAGGACCTATTGACTTTACTTCCAGAAAAAATTTGTCATTAATAAGGTTACCTGAACATATTTGTTTTAGCCGACAACAAGGGTTGTGCAGGTAAATAAGGGTGGAGCAGGAGTTTACTGTTGAATAGAGTGAAGCCGTTAGGAATGAGGTTTTGGACGTACGGGATATAAAGTTCGTTATCAAGGGTATAATATGGAGTTGGGGAAATAATATGGATATTTTGCGATTATTCTTCAGATTTTATTTTATATTAGAATAGTATTTGTTGCATATTCGAAGGATTTGTAGCACCCTTGAGTTCTTCACTGTATAAAAACGGTTGAAGTAACGTCTCGTAGAGTCAGTTTCTTTTTATTTTATTTTTTCATTTTTTTTTTCAGTTGTGCGCTTTGAACGCCTGTTTATAAGTCCGTAAAGTCTTTTGAGTTCTTGTCTTATGAGTTTTTTTTTTCAAAGTAAGTTGTGATTTAAGTTGAAACCCAAGATAACGGACTAAATCAGATGGAAGTATTGGTATTCTATTAAGCGTAAATATATTAACGAAAAAGTGACTTTTCATTCCTTAGCTCGAAATTAACTTAGACGTTTAGATTAATTTATTTTGATTACTCATTAGCTGCACCACTACTCAACTGGGTCAAGGTGGTTCTGTAAAGTAAAAATTTTTTTAGAAAGTTTGAGGATCAGGATGGGAAGAGAGGATAGCTTTTCATCAGCTTTGTACAGAAAGAAAAGAATAGGTCCGAGCACATTGCCTTGTCGTAACCTTCTCAGAGTAGTGTTCTGCGTTATTTTATCTTTGCCGGACCCTAAAGAAACGGTGGACAGTTAAGACTTAATGATTATAAATAGAGTCCTTAGTAATATAGATTTGAATTTGCTCAATAGACCATTATAATATACTCAATCAAATATTTGAGTTGCGTCTAAGAGTGCATCAAAACTGCATTATTTTCGCTCACTGGAAGAAGACATAAACTACGATGAAAACCTGAAAATGATCTATTCATACAAAAGGGCGTACAACATTTCTTCCAAATTTAAGTCTAATAGAGCAAGTTGTTATGTTACGCACACACTCATGCTTGCGTGCCACCGTATGCATCTAGGAGCTACAAAGTATCAAATATTGATTTAGGGACTTCAAAACTTATTCAAAAAACAAAATTATGATTTTTTTTTTTCTGTCATCAACTAAAATATTCTCACGCTTCTATATCGGCGAGTAAAGTAAAAAAAAAGAAAGTAATTAAAAAAAAAAAAAGAAGTAAATAAGAAGAACATTCCTGCTACTAAAAGAATATATATCTAATGTAGTTATTGAAAAGAATCTAATATTTACGTCCTATTGATATATGTAGTTGATAATTATCAACATAATTATGTATATTACACATTCTAATCCGTATTTATTTTCTATATTCTGAAGGCTGTTGAATAGAATCTATGGCTTTCATTAATTAACAGTGAAATAATTGTGTTGCATGTTCATTAGCTGGTTTAATATAGGTTACAAATTTGTATTGCTACTTCTCCACAATAACCCACAAAGGTTCACTATAGTTCTCTCTCATATCAACAGGATTGTTAGGGAAGAATTAGTCTGAGTGCTTGTGTGCGTATATTGTTCTTTATTATCGTAAGTCATATAGAGCTATAACTTAAATTTGGAAATTTAAATATTATGATAAATATTATTATTAATTTTCTACAAAAGTCTCATATGTATATACAATAATTTCAAATTTTTGTTTGCTTTCAGGTGTGTATAAATTCTACATGTATTGCTCTCATTGAATGAATTCCGTATGTATTGAATTTTTTTGTCTTTTACTTATAATGAAATAACCAAGATTTGAGGGTTTTAAAAAAAAAATAGTATATTATCTATTTTAAAAATAAAAATATTACAGCGTGTCAAAATTAAATAAGAATATTTTATAAGAATTTTAGACATAGACAGCTTTTTTTATTTTTTTATTTATTGTTTTTTGTTTTGGATAATAGTTAATAATTTTTTTTTAAATTTAGGATTCCATGATATGAAATCAATTTTGAATAGGTCATTTGAGTTTATCAATCTAAATATAACCTTATTCCTCTTTTATCATAAGTTTTGTCAGAAAAATATATCTTCATTTTTAAATAAAATTAGAAAAATATAAATATTTTAACAAATTTATTTTTGTACTTGTAAAAACCGTTATTTGCTCTATAAATTTTACACATATCCGGCCTGTGAAAAGTTGTTTGCCTGGTCAAAAAATTGCCATAAAAGACGCATGTTATATTGTGAGTCATTTGCCAACTAAGTAAGAAATGCTCCTGAAATTCGGAAATTTAGTATAAATCAGATCCTTTTTCGCTCTTTCGTATCATAATTTATTTTATTATATAACTAAATATATTATTTTCTTAATAAACGAAATACCTAAGAAAATTATTGGTATGGACAGTAAGTGTTCCGTCTAATTCGCCAGCACATGATGGAATATTTAATATTTATATTATTAGCCATCATAATGGCGAAAATCTTCCTTATCGAATTACTGATATGGCATTTACCAACTCATCTTCTAGACTAGAAAGTAACTAAATAAATAATTTGCTTGCATTTGAAACCTTTTATTGGTTCAGATATACATTTAGCAGTAAACTATGGCATGCAATTATGTGTTCTACTTCATTTCTGTAATATGATTAATCGTATATTTACTTATGTATGCATTAATTCATTTAAATGATTAATTAAATAATTCGTTCTGAAGTTAGATACTATGCTATGAGCATATATTTATTTTATTGTTTTATCTGCCACTTTTGTAGGCAGTTTTTTTTTTTTTTTAATTCATACAACAGATAATTTCATCGTGTGATTCGTTTCATATTTATTCAGATTTGTCATGACAATAAACTAGCTTCTCTTCAACTTCGTTTTGGTCTGGTCGCTGAAAACAATATATTACATAAACTGAATTTTAGATATTTATATGTTTCTTTAAAGCGATGGAAGTTTGTTAGAGCATTTCTTCCTAATTAATTTATAAGGGGCATAACTCATATAAGTGACGGTTAATTAAATTTTACTCAACGCTATAGCCTTCCACCGTGTACATTGACATTTAGACAAAATTATATATATATATATATTGATTACAGGNAGTATATATATATATATACCCCTGCGATTAAACAGGTTATGTAAGTTATCTGGAATTGATCTGAAAACGTGACTAGTGCTGCGATTAGGTTAATGAAGTGCGCCCAGTTGTATATACCCCTCTGTTATCTGGGGGGATCTATTGCCGCCAGCCAAGTTAATGAAATCTTTGATTGCTACTCGACTTAATGCTTATGGGAATAAATGTTGCGGAAAGTAAGAAATATTTAATTCAAAAATATATCCTATTAGTGTTTTTCTACCGCAGTGGCAGACTGTTTCTTCTTCACTCCTCACTGACTAAGGGCAAGAAGAATCCTCCAACGATTTTACTCTTTGTAATTTTTTCTTTTTGTGTGTTCACTATAATCTTTCTCTCTCCTGTTCTTCTTTACATTTCATTATATATATTCATNAATACAGCTCTCATTCTCTATTCAGCCCTGAAGAAGCCATCACAGGATGTGCGAAAGCTCGGCAACCATCAAAAACTTTACACGGTCCAACCCGGAAAAAACTTTACATACATCTGATGACTGTGGAAGCCTACGTGAATATATATATATATATATATATATATATATATATATGTATATATCTTTTTTTTGTATATTAGTATGATAAGAGTAAATAAGGAAAAAAAGAGAAGAAGAAGAAAAGAGAGAAGAACCTAAATAATTTTTCCTACCTACGAAGTTCACTTAACCCGCGTTCACGGAATCTCAAATATTACAAACTAAGTAATTACTAAGTTGAACTAACCTCATGGGACTATCATACCTTCTATTATCCGTCTTCATTGGTTTCTGTAAACCATCTTCTGTTGGCGAGCGCTTTCGGACATTATCCATCGTCGTGGCCGTAGTTCTATGTTCATTGGTAGTGATAATAACCCTTTAGATTATTTACCTAACCTCATAAGGATGGCATTTATAATTCCTGAGCACAATTTTTTTTTTTAATGATATGCATTTAGTTGCGCTGTTTTTTCGTATGACGCCCTGAGTTATAAAAGTAAATTTTACAAAAGTATACTATCTGTGACCATTGTCGTTCCGACTATGCCGCCACAGCATCAGTCGGCAGGTTATCTCTGAAGGCATATTGGGGTTATAACTGTCGGGGGCCGGAGGATAAGATAGAGAAGGCGGTGTATGGTGTGTTATCTAGTGTACGGGCCTCCCTTTGTTCAGAGCAAACTCATTTTTTTTTATCACTAAGAAAGTGTTGTACAGGGGGTGGATTTGACTGCCTTGGGTCTCCGTGCTTGTGTCTGTTTGGATTCTGATTGTTGTAGTGGCACCTAGCTCTGAGGGCTGCCTGAGGGCCTGGATTATGGGTTGTGGGGTAGGGGGAGGGGGAAAAAAGAAAAGGTCTAGAGATAAGACCGCTTTCTGTATTATTTATGATGAGGTCTTTGTTGGGGTGGGTCTTTTCGGTGCTTCTTAATAATGTCTTTATTCCTCCTGGCATCATGGATCTCAGGCTGTCTGTCAATTGTGTTCCTGCTTTTTTCGGCCCTCGCAACGCATCTATGCAACACCATTCTTCATTCTTACAATGCATACAAATAGGTACTAGTAAACATAATAATCTGTCGATAGTAATAAGCAAAATATTTATTTTCTTTCTGAATGAGTTTATTATTAAAAATGAATTAGTGAATGTTCATATTTTGTTTCCTAATTTTACTAATTGTAAAAATATTCCTTATGATATGTAATATCCTCCCATTCATTTTTACTTTACCATAAGTGCTGTATAGTTAAAATGAAAAAAAAAAAAATACGTTTTTACAGTAGATTATTTGCATCAATTCTTTAAGGCTTTAAGGCACGTTTTTTTTTGGGGGTAGGGTTTTTTAATTTTTTTTATTGTCACATTTTATGGGGATGCAGGTTGATAATTTCAGTATTTTATGAGTACTCATGAAGTCATTATATTCTACGGCTAAGAATGAAATTAAAACTGGTAACTATCCTTCAAAAGGAATATAGCTTTATTTACTATGTTGCTGCTGGGGGAAGAGGACTTGGTGGAGAGGCATAAATATAAAATATAGGTTTTTTTAAAGCTATTTATCAAACTACGCTCATATTTACTATTATCTTAGTGGTGCTATGAACAACCAATTAAGAAAATCGATCTAGGGACAAGAATACTTCATTGGAGTTCTAAAATAGGACATATTGACTTATTATTAGATGTATTTTTCTTGGGGTTCGGTCAAAGTAGATCCAAAAAATACAAATTTAAAAAATGTATTTTTTTAGATTGTCTGCCAACTTTTCGGCTTACATTGTAAGCCAGCTTCATGGCTGCTGAAATACAATGTCATAAGAGTAAAAATAAAATGAAAATAAATGATTTACAACATTATAATATAGAATCATAATGTTGTAAATACAAAGCCCCACCAAAAAAACATTTAATAATTAATAATAATTAATGGATATAATAATAATCCAGACCCGTACTGGATGCTAATTGATGGTGGCCACCTGCTTCCTCACGACACGACTTCCTCAGAAAAAGCTTTTAGATTCATAGGCAATGCCTGGATCCTTCCAACCAGTTATAAAAGCGGCTCGCCAGCGGCCCTTGAGTCAGTGTCAGATCGCGTGCCACAGAGCGTCGGGCTGAACGTGTCCCGTGCAGTACTGGAGACAGTGAAAAGTAAGGTAAAAGTAACTTATAAGTGCAGACAGTTTATGAAGTTGTTTTACGGCCATTTTGTTGAATTGTGCGTTTAATTTATTTGTACATATTTGTTAATTACCTATAAGTAATTTATTTTCAAAAGGAAAGTTTTTTTTTTTGACCGTAGATATTATTATTAGATAATTTTAGTTGGGATTTGGTCAAGATAGATAAAAAAAAACAAAAAAACAACACAAATTAAAAAAAAAAAGTGTATTTTTTAGAAAGATTATCTGCCAACGTTTCGGCTTACATTGTAAGCCATCTTTAGGGCTGCCTATCTTGAAGACGAGAGAGGACTACCTGTCCCTAAGTTCACATTTCCATGACTAAAACGAAATATCTATCTCTCGTCTTCATGATAGGCAGCCATTAAGATGGCTTACAATGTAAGCCAAAACGTTGGCAGATAATCTTTTAAAAAAATACACTTTTTTTTTAATTTGTATTTTTTTTGGATCAACATTGACCGATTCCCTACTAAAATCATCTAATAAGTAATTAATCTTATCTATTTATTTATTTCTTAATTTAAGGGCAATTGATATGTATGTTTTTGGCATTAGTAATATTATTATTTATTATAATAAAATACCTTACCCGTACGCCATAACAGTACATATGATGGCGCTTCATTACTTAATCACCTAAGAGATGATCTTCACTCCCAGTAGAAAGAGAGATGAAGATATATGTTAGTTTTTCAGTTACCAGGGTAATGTTTCCTGAAGTTTTTGGAGAAGACTCATATTTATTTTCTTTTTTGAAGTCTGTACATAGTCATGTGTGCGGGGGCTTTATTAAGATTAAACAGTCTATTTGCCGATGTCACTGTGGCAGTATATATTTCTCGATAAAAGCTCGCCTAATGCGTTACTCGAAACCGACTGTCAGTTTGAGAACCGCATGGGAGCCTATACTTGTTTATATACTAACGAATTGGTCCATCAAGTCATGAAGAGATAAGATCTATCCGTGACGAAACGGGGATTATGCTTGAAAGACTCTCTGAGGCCAGGTTTTCATGGTGTACGACTGGAAGTATTTTATGGCGACAAAAACGTGTCCATTCAGTTGAACTGAGTTATCTACGTGTTTTATGTCTCACTGATATCATCTTTCTCTCTTCCCAACCTGCTTGTGTGAAGACCGGCCTTTGGTGGGAATCCTCTGAAAATGTCATAAAAAAAGTGTCTTGCTTATCGAGAACTTTAATTCCGTCATAAATTATTTATCTTAATTCCATTCCTTGTTTCCTGTCCAAATGTATTTCATCACTATATTTGTCTAAAAAATTTCAATTACAAAATGTTTATTTATAAGAAAGTGGAACTGATTGATGATTCATGATAAGTATATAATAATAATGGGTTCTTATTATGAACTTAAACTGTAAAAATACTACTATTACTGTTAATAAATACAACTAATAGGTTTCTTAATAAAAATGAAAAATTTTGTTAGATGTTAATAAATAAGGGTTTTCAGAAGTGTATTTTATATTAAAGTCTATTGCCACAAGAGATTAGGATTCATAATAAGAACTAGTGTAATACATATTACTTATGTGGGAATGAATATTTTATTCACATAAAATACATTGTAAATTAAAAAAAAATATAACTCTTCACTTTCAACCGGTGAAGCTGAATATACTTAAATTTAGTTATACATTATAGGTAATAATTACATTAATAGGTAATAAATTACTGACACTGGTTTTTGACATTTTAGTGACATTAGAAAGTCCAATTGGCCACTGTTATTATTTTTGAGAATATTTGAAAATAAATAAACAAATTGCAAGTTACGGCGGTACTCGAATCCTGATTTTCTGATCGTTAGCCATTCTAGTTTTCTGATCACTACTTGATTCCATCTTAAGTGAACTTTTAAATAGTAGCTCTAGTTTATTGTTATAAGAATTATGAACTGAAATATCATCAATTTGTATCCCCCCCCAAAAAAAAAACTTCTTTTGTTTTACCTACTCCAAGTTTTGCTCTCCCAGGAGGCTGGGAGTCCTCCAGGAAGAAGTTCCGCCATTGCTATCACTTTATTTATTTCTTAAAATTTTAGTTTTTACGAAATGGCCGAGGGCAGAAGGGTTTTCGGCTTTTTTTGCCGAGTGGGATATACCAGCAACAAAACATCCTACTTTTTTTTTCACAAACTAAATAATAAGTATAATATTTTTTCTCATATCAATTATTTTTTTTTCCAAATATTTTATCGGTGCATGATGAAGAATATTTAATAGTTAATTTAGGTATAAAAATAAAAATACAGAAGAAACCGGGATGCAATATGAAGATCAAGGTTATTTAATTGTGGGGGTAGTAATGAATGTTAAAAGAATCTAAAAAAATGAATTATTTGTCATTAATCACATTTGTTGTTGACCGTACTATTCAATAAAGTATTTTACAAGGTGGTTCTACTAGATGCTTTAGTAAAACCATAATAAGTTTATAATAGTAAAACATAGCAATATTTATAAAATAAGCAAACACATGATGTATCACATTTTTTAAATGATAATACATTTGATACCTAAACGTTTTGTCATTATTGCATTTGTGACTTTTGCACTACAAAGTTAACTCAATAATTTTTTTTAATGTAGTATTTAAGAGTAGATTGAACCAAGTTTCATGTAATTTCAATAAAGCCACGCTATTCACAAAAAGCTATAGTTTAAAAAAAATGATTACCTTATTAATGTTAAAAATTAATTGTAATATTGTAACAAAAGAAAATTAAAATTATATATAAGCCTTATTAGCAAATTAATTGCTCTTGCATTTTATACTTAGTATTTTAAAAAACAAAATTTTTCTTAATGTACTGATAAAATACATAAGGTTTTCAAGTAAAGACTATCATGTATAAATTTTCAAAATAACTGCACAAATAAATAATTTAAATGGATAGAATGAATATTTCTATCGTTTTTTAGTTCAATAAACTCCCAATTTCGTTAAAGAAACCGAAGACGGAACCAGTATTTGCTCATAGAGGCACACACAAACGCATATATTTTGGTTTTGTAACTTAAGGATCAAAACAATTAATAAAAGTTTTGAATGTAAAGGTTCTCCATACATTTTTAAATAAAAATGCAATAAAATCTTAGTGCATTTACTGTAATTTTAAAGATAAATATTTTTAGCAGTTTAATCTCAGCAAACTACTTTTTGGAGGTTTATATTTTAAGAATTGTATCAAAGTCCCGTATACATGAATAAAATCACAGTAAAATATATAGTATTTATATTTAATATTGCCTTTTATAGGAAATTTTCTCTTTCAATTTAATTATTAAGTGTATTACTCCAAAATCCGGCGTGTATGGTTCACTCTGATTCATAGATGAAATATTTATAAAAATAACACAGATGAAAGGACTCATTATAGTCTACTTATGAGAAAAAATTTATTTTTTTTAAGAACATATTTTCAGCATGTATTTATTTGGCCTATGTTTATATATTATTTTCAATAAATAATTTACTATATTGTCTTTTTATTTTAGCTGAGCCTACTTAATGATGAAAAACCTTCTTTAAATGAAGACGGATTCAAATTTTTTTTTCACTATTGAGAGTGAATTATGACTTTCATAATCGTATTTAGGAAATTACTGGGGCAATGTTAGTTTATAAAAAATAAAAAAGTTGAACATCTTTCCAATTGTTTTTTCGTTGAGGAGTGTTCTTATTTTTTTTTTATCCGGATCTTTACATTTTTATCCATATTTTATTGCTATAGAGAGAGAGAGAGAGAAAAAATATCAGGAAATTTATGTAAACAAGTTTTAATATCTCCTCAGCGAAGGAAAGAGGAGCGTCAACAAGATTTGATAAAGCAAAGTTTAAAAGTAACTCTTTAAATATTTCATATAGATTCAGGCGGAGTAGGGGTAGGGGGGGGGGGCTTTCAGAGTTGGCCTGTTTACCTGCCACTTAGGGCAAACTGGAGAAGGTTTCCTCCCCATAATGGTATTCGCTGACTCTCTTTCCACCCCCTGGCAATGTCTTCCCGACTTGTTACCATCAACATCCCCTCTTGCTGGAAGCCTTTGTAAGCTCTGCAAAGCCGTTAATGGGTCCCACTGCCTCCCGATTGGCGCCCACCGGCTTGTCATCAGCGAACCTGCTAATTCATCAGCTTCAAGGGTCTTCTCCCCCCCAGAGGAAAGATTGCTTTCATAAATAAGGCAAAAACAACGTAGGTGTTACAGGCTGAAATGGGCATCTTCCTCATCCCACCACCCTACTTCTTTTGAAAGGAGAATTAGATTGAATATTTTTTGCGAATAATAGGTATAGGATCGTTTCAAAAATCTTTGTATACCACCAAAGTGAATAGCTTGATCTACTTGATAGAAGCTAGCTCAATGCATTTCTTCCTCTCAATGGCGGTTCGTCTTCCGCCATCCAATAGTCACGTGGATATTTACTAAACTTGTTGCTGAACTATGATATTTTAGAAGATGGTTCCTCATAAATTTGGAGGTAAATAGTTGACCTTCGAGCTTTATGATTTAGTTACCGTAGAGCAGGAGTCTCTCTCTCCCCGTCACCCCATTTGCCGTAACGAAGGACAGAAATTAAGGCTGAAACTTTAGCGAAAATTTTTTTTTTTTTTTTATCAGTTTTTAACTCTTCAGCTTAAAAACTGATCCCTGACTAACCTCTCCTCATTCGTTCTTCTTAAATATTTTTTGTAATTTTTGTGACGCCTCTTCAGAAGCCTAAAACTAAAATGCTCTTTACAACTGAAGAATAGTAACCTTCTACGGAGAGTCTATAGTCGCTTTATACTATATAGTTAGAGCAATTTTGTTCATTGATAATTGAATGAAGGGAATATTTTCCATTTGAGGAAATCAAAGTTTACTTTGGCTTCGAGTTTGAATCAACCACTATGGTCAGTATCATAAATTATATTAGTAGTTCTCCATATATATTTAAAGCAGAAAATTTATCCATATATTTCAGAGTCACTTACGTGAGATCATCAGTGAATGTGGGCATAGCATCGCGTACGCATCTTATCACGATCCGAGCGATCCAGTTTTTCCAAGGGCCTGAATGGAATATTGAGAGAAGGAAATTAATATGTGTATCAAAGGAAGGTACTGGCTAATGGCACGACAATAAATTTCTCATTAAGGGGGTGGGGGAGTGTGAATGTGTCTGGCCACTTATTCTCCACTCAGGCCTCTAGTTAAGTAGGGGCCTGAGAGCGGGCTTAACGAGCTATTGGATTGCCTGCCGGCTCCAGAGGGGTAAAAGGAGAAAAACCCGCAGCTCGCTACCGGCCTTCTTCTCGAGGTCCTCCTCCCACAGGCGTGCCTCTGCCACGCAGGGGATGAAGTCTGTCCAGGAAGAGGCAACAGTGTCCTCTACACACTCCTGGCAATGCACTTTTTCTTCTTTAGCTAACCATCAAATCTTATCCGTTATCGACAAATGAGACTAAAACACTCGGAATACATTTTCAGATTTACTTTCTTTTACTTGAAAGTATTCTTCTCATAGGGAAATGAAAATGGAATAATGTCTCGAAAAGTCTGAATATGAGAAAAGTATTGTCCAGGAATGCTCAGAAAGTACTTCTAGACATAGTTGGATTTCGCTCCTCTAGAGTGACTAAAATTCTCCATCTATTTTCATAATTACTGCAACTTTCATAAGTTATATTCCATTTAAGCGTACCAATGGAAGTTTCATCACTGAAAACAAGATGGCTATTTGGGTGGCTGCCATATTCTTCTAAAGCTATATCTGGCTTTTAATCAAGTCCCATCCAGAAGAGAAAAGATTAGTAGGAATCCAAATCTTGCAAATTATAGGCATAGAATGGGTGAGTAGTTAAATTATTTTTCAAAAATCTTTATATACCGCAAAAGAGAATACGGAAGTTTGCTCAATACGGTTCTTTAATTAGAAAAAAAAAAAACGGTATTTTTTCTTAAAAACTACAGGTGAATTTTATTGACTATAAAACTACCTCTACTAATATTGACTATGCTAAATTTTAATTACCTGTCGTACTTTAAGTACAATAGAGTACGAAAATGCTTTATCAATTTTTTAGAATGATACATAGTTATATATTTTTTTAATTATTTATCGTTCGCCTTCTTTTTAACTACTTAGCCTCATAAAGGGAGGGTCTATCTGCAGGTCGTCACCCGATTCCAAACATCAATGGCTCAGGATAAACTTTTATGTATGAATAAAAGCTCGCCCTGTACGGGATTTGAATCCACGGAGCCAGGATTGCAAGACCCGTTCAGATCCCGTGATACCCTGACTCCCCAGCGTATGTTATATGTATATATATA
>KZ808375.1:24109-36280 GCA_000696205.2 Oncopeltus fasciatus
TATATATATATAGCCTAGATTAAAAACTTACCTGTTGGGTTGAAATGATATTCTATCATATCCAGTAATGGTACATAAATCTTTATGTAATTCATCTAAAAGTTGCATATATCCCTGAGCTTGTTCTCTGGGAACAAAGGGGTGCAACTCATTAAACTCTCTCATAGAGCAAGGCATCATTTCTGTAGTAGAATTCAGTTTCATTGTGCAAGACCCCTAAAAGTTAGATATACAAGACAATAAGTTAAATATTTAGATGTAATTGTGAATGCATTAGATGTAATTTACATACGTTTATTTTCATTCAATTTTTAATTGTGAAAAACAATTATATAATTGGTACAGAAAACATCATGATTTTGATTAATTATAGTTTAATTGGAGTGATCTAGATTTAACTGAAAACTTTCATAGGCGTGTGCATAACCCATACTTATTATATATCTAGGTACTTATTATACGTTCTTACAAACATAGCATATAAGTACTTATTATATATTCTTCTAAATGATTAGAATTGTACCAGAAATATATTCAGCAAATCTGTTTTATTTTATATGCTATAAAATAATGTTTTGGGTTCAAAATAGATTTTTATGAAAGACAGGAAGGAAAAATAAATAAAAAACATTTTTTTCACATACAACTTTTGTTACCTCCTCAAAACTGAATTAAATATTTAAAATATTACATATTGGCAGTAGAAGGTTTCTTATGAGCTTAGTTAAATTCATTAGAACATTTGAAAATAAGTTTACATTCTGCTCGGTTGAACATGATAAAAAAAAAAATACATTTTCAGAAAGAATAAAGAAATAAGGAAATTCATTATTAAGACATCTTGCAATTATAAGTGTTTGCCAAAAATTTTATATTATTTTATGAAATTAATGTTTAAAAAAAATGTTGAGTTTATGAAGATAAATATCAAAACATTTACTGTAGCATAAGAATTTGCTACATTTTTTTTTTTTTTTTTTTTTTTTTTTACTTTGGTTTAATAAATGTGGTTTTTATTCTGTCTATAGGGGAAGTGATATCAGTAATGAAGGTTGTAATGAATGCTATAATTTTCACTCTTGACTCCAGATATAACTTGCATTCTATATAAAATTTGGCTCTCAATGGCACGAGATTAACTCTTATGCAATATGTCTGAATTATTTATTTTGTTCATAAAATTAATAGTTTATGGAAACATCTGATTATGATAGAAGCATATGTCCACCTTAAAAACTTATAAGACTTACCAACGGAATCATAGAATGGACTAATGATAAATCCTTATTTTCAAGTGATTTCATAAATCTAACTATTCTTGTCTCAGAATGATGACTGTTGAAAACTGGATGAGTAAGGTATGTTGAAGTTCTTTTCAATTTGCTGTTAGCAATATCATATTTGCCAAAACTTGTGTGTTCTTCAAACTATAATAAAATTAAGTTAGATTAATAGAATTTAATTTTAATTAAAGTTTTGGAAGCTCCATAAAAAATAAAATTGCATTAATTCACATGTTTTATAACCAGCTAAAACCTTGAATTTAGGCTTGTGCATGTATATTCTAGACAAATTATTTTAAAATTTAGAGATATGAAAAGTTGAATAATTAAAACATTATGCCAGCTCTCCATCACAATAGTTTGTGATCTATTATATTGAATATCTATTGTATTAAGATTAAAATTTTTTTTAACCAACTATCTGATCCTTGAATACTTTTTTTTAAGGTAGCAAACTTGTGGTCATTAACACTAAAGTTGGGCACTTTACACAAAAGTATATTTGTAATGCACGTGTAACAGTTTTGCTAGTTTGATAGCAGCAGATGAAGAACATCAACATAGTTTCATATCACGACTAGTGCGTGGGAGTTGGTAATTCATTAGTTTATTATAATTCAAAAATTAACATTTTTATTTAATTTCACTAAAATTAATCATTCTATATTAAATTCCATGAATTTTCAATGTTAACAATTTTTACTGTCTACAATTGGCTTCATTATTTTTTCTGCAAACAAAATCCATCCTTAGTTAAAAAATCCATCTTAAAATTATTCAAAATCAGGTTTTGTCTACTTGATCCTCACTTTTTGATTACTTTGAATGGGCCAAATAATGTCTTAAAAGTTACAATTATTTATTTGATAAATAATTTAAGAAATGGGTAACCTTTAAGTTTAAACTTATCTTTCAGCTATTTGTTCATTTTCTTTATTTAAACCTAAAATATGTGTTTAGTAACTAGGCAGATTTCAGGCACAATTAGCATTATTTTGAATGGTTTTAATTTTAAGCTGAAAAACTTTTAATAGATAAATTTTATTTATTTATTTATTTGAATGTTTTCTCTTTACAATTTACTTATTATTCTTTAATATTTTCATTTATCTCAATTCATTGTGGCTGGTAAGAAGAATCCTTAGTCTATCTTAATCCCAATATAGTCTACAGATATGCTTACACTTACCATAATCTCTCCTTTTTGGTATGCGCATGTTAAATTAATTTTTACTGCTTAATTCTTCCTTTTCAATTTAACTAAGAAAATTTACATCCCTTTAAACAGTAGTTATTTCTAATGAATATTGCAGTTATACCTATATATACCATAACCTCTACCTTTTTCTTTGCTCTAGATATACCTATTTTTCCATTCCAATTTTAACTTAATCCTTCCCTTCTAAAAATTCCAGCACCTTTTACACTGGTTATTGCAAGTGCACTTGTAAAATATTATAATTTGTTATATTTATTTATTAACAAGAAAAAAAATGTCTGTCCCAAAGAAACTCCTTGGGTTATTAAAAGATTGAATATTATTGGCTCTGTTGATGACAATATATTATATAATAATATTCTTCCTTCTGAAAATAGAACAACCTGTCCTAAACTTATAAAATGCCTCCAAGACAATATAAATTTTAAAATTGAAATACTTGTGCTAATATTATTTATATCCTATGTACATCTGTAAATTTTAAGAGTATTTTTACATAATGAGAAATTAATGTTTCAATTTTTCTTATTTTTATACTTTTTTTTTTTTTTTTAAACATAGCAAACACACGATCTAGGAATTTAACGTTATTCATCAAAATCACATAGTTTCCTACTTAAAGTGCAAAACTTAGTTTAAAATAATTATTAATAACTGATTACTCTAAAAAAAAAAAATCTATTTTCAAATAACTAAAATTAGTTACTTATTAATTTTTATTTCTAGATAATTTTTACTCATATCTGTGTTCTCATTCCCTTACAAAATTTTACTAATACTTAGTACTTAATGTATGAAGTGTCATCTACTTTGGCTGTCATTTGCCAATGTTTAAAGGTTTAAAATGTAAAGGTTGTGAAGAGGTAGAACGAATATATAAAAGTTTGAAATATTTTACTTAAAAATTATCAGGACACATTAAGTAAGATTGAATAAAATGTTTGTGAGGATTATGGTATAATGAAAAAGTCTTAAAATTTGTCATAATTTGAGAAAGTGTTAAAATTTGCTTAGTTGAAAGAGTCTATAAAATTGTTACAATTAGTTTCTATACCAGAAGAATTATTATATTAGTTATATTATTATTTTATTATACTACTCACATTTGCAATATCAGTTTCCACTCCAAAAATCCAACATAAATCATTAAGGTCATTTATGTTGACAGTTTCATCAAGTGATACTCCAACCTGAAATTTCATAATGTTTTAAATTTTATTCTCCTGAGCAAGTAATTATTTTCAAAATTTCATTATCAATCACAAGGGTATTTCTCAATCTGGAGGAAATTTTCAAGCCATTATCTATTTTTCATACAAAATAATCCAACTGACCACTGAAGTTGTTCAAAAAAATAAAATGCAGGGATTTATTTTATGTTTTTATTTTATGAATTTATTTTTAATTTTTCAAAAAATTAATTTTTAATTTAGGAATAAACAACCAGTTAATTCTAAATTAATCTGCCATTATTTCTAACTAAAATTCAAATTGTAATTCTACACATTCACTTTTTCTATTCCTAAAAGAGATATTACAAACTTATTGGCAATTCTTCAGAATGTCCAACTTTTTATTCTTATTTTAATTCTCTAATCCATTCTAATACTTCTCTCTTGTGTGTAAATTCTTTCTTGTGTTCAAAAATTTCTGTCGCTATTAACTTTTTAGTTTTTGATCCATTAAAGGTAATCGTTACGAACTATGAATTACGGAATAATGACAGCAGAAGAATTACAACTACATTCAAATTTATTATTCATTAATGAAAATAAAATTAATGGTCATCATTATACAATTAAAACTACTTCCCTTAAAACTAACAATAAATAGTAGTTAATGGAATTACTTACAACTGAAACATAAATATTTTCCAGTTATAAAAAAAAAAACTGTAATAAGTGGTAAATATAATCCAAAACAATGAAAAATTATCACTTAAGTGCTTTATAGATCTAGATTATCACTATTACTACTCTAACTCACTCCACTGTCACTCAAGCTCTCTCATCCCTAATATAAAACTATAAAACGGTTAGGATTAATGCAGGCAAGAAAATGCTAAAGCACATCTAGATCATTCTGGAAATTCCCACTGGTGCAAAAAACTCACTTCCAGTAAAAAATACAAAATTTATGAAAAATTAAAATAGTAACCTGCTGAAACAAGAAGGAAATTTTGGAAAGAAAAAATAGTCATTGAGGATAATACAGCAGGCGGAAACTGGACGAATGTTACCAATCAGTACAACTTGGGTGTGGAATCTGACTTGTTACAGAAAGAAGAAGCAGAAATTTGATGTTGTAGAATGACTTACTTGGGTAAGAAGGCATTGTCTTCTTGTCTTAAATTACTTTTACTTTACTAATACTTTATTTAAGTAAATCCCGCATCACCAAATATTTGCTTCTTAAAAAAACCTTGTCAATTTTATTAAAAAGTGATAAAATTATAAAGTCCACAGTTAATTTTGATAATTAACTTTATTTAGGAAGGTATTCTCTGTAATATGGTGAGTACTTTCTTATACTTCTCAACTAAAAGATAATATGTATAACTCATTCATTTATTGTTTAATATTTATTATTCTGGTTACTTACTATAAATATTTTTATAAATATTACTTTGTAAAATANCTTCTATAATTAATTGATTTTTGGTTGGTTTTGGAAGAGGGAGAGGGAAAACCTTAATTTATAATAGTGATTTATTTATTTTTATTAGTGTAACAAAATAACTACAGAACATAAAAAGTGTGAAAAATAACTTATCAACCTAATTATATTCTGCAATACTTTTACCAAAAACACTTATAAGGAAGACATTTACAAATGCAATTAAATTTTTTAGCAGTTCCTCCATTCTTCCTTTTTGGACAGGACAGCCATGTTTTGGGATCTTACCCTTAACGCTTATTGCCTTCTGAGGCATGTATAGAATTTGTCATTTTCTCTAATCTATGTCTCTCTTAATAAAACAGGGAAAATCTGCTCATTTTTTTCTGCTTCTGTGTCACGGGCATTTTATAATATCTGAAAAATGTCATTTGTTAACATTAGGTGTTATTAAGAGAATCATGTGGGAAGAATTATCTCAGATGCCTAGTTTATTGAAGGTGGTGTTTTAACATTACTGATAAACGGCTAATTGTCATAAATTCATCATGCAGGAACTAAACAAACTATTTATTGTTCTATTAAATGGGCTTAATAGGAGTAAAAAATTAATTGATCTTAAAAACCGAAAAAGAACAATGAGATCTAAACTTGAAATCATTATGGGTAGCTCGAGGCAATCCAGTGAGATTATAGACACTATTTATTAATTATATGTATTTTAATTTTTTAATTGCATTATGAAATTCAAATTAAATTTTAAAAAGTTTTATTAAATATTGCATCAGCAATTGTTATACTCAATGAAAAATGAAACGAAGTTTGATTTAAGTTGATATTTCTTACAGATACTCCACAATTTCTGTATTTAATATTTTATTTTTTGATGACGAAGTGGAAATCCCATTCCTCATTGCTTATTATTTATTTAAAGTAAATTTATGAATTTGTTGATTTTTTCTTATTAAAAATGTCTTTTCTCAATGGACTTTTAGTTTCTGCAAGAAAAAAAACAGGAGGCATAGAAATAAAATATTGATTTTTATTCAACATTTGATTGGATTTAATGGTATTGATTGTTCAAAATTGGACTCATGAGCCACAGGTCACAGTGTCAGTGCTCAGTTAGTTTCTTTTCTAATAACCAAGAATTTTCTATATGTACTCAAATTAAAAAAAACAAAAAAAAAAACATGTGAAAGTTAGAATGTGTTTATTCCTACACTAGAGATTGTGTTTGTCAGTACACCATTCTGCCCCCTCTCCCCTTAAATTTAAGATGGGCAGAATGTTGTACTGACAAACACAATCTCTAGTGTGGGAATAAACACATTCTAACATTTACTTGTTGTTTTTTTTAAATTTGAGTATATATAGAAAATTCATATATATATAACAATATTAGTACAGTACTTTCACTGGGATATAAATTTTCTTTAAAATGAACCAGGAAGGTAAGTACTTTGTGTTTAGCTATAAACATAGTTTGTTATGGGCTACGAGTCAATAATAATAGAACAAAAATAGATATAAGTTAATTTATAAATATTAATTTTATTTGTGGTTTTTAATCCCATGTAAATTTAAATCAATTAATACAAGGGAATAGAATAAAAATCTAACTGTCCCAGCCAGGGCTCGAACCTGGATCTTCTGCTTTCCGGGCCAGTATATTTGGCTTTCCCGATTATCTGGTAATTATTTGTGATAATAAATTAACTTATATCAATAAATGCAAGGGAATAGAATACAAATCTAGCTGTCCCAGCCAGGGCTCGAACCTGGATCTCCTGCTTTCCTGGTGGTGCAAATGGTAGCATACTGACCCGGAAAGCAGGAGATCCAGGTTCGAGCCCTGGCTGGGACAGCTAGATTTGTATTCTATTCCCTTGCATACAACCAATCTAATGCCCTTACTAACTAATGAATGGAAAACATAGATTACTTACAGCTAATAAATTAATAATTATGTATTAGCAGTCATATCACTTATCAATGTTACTGGCACTGTAGAGACTAAGACTAGCCTGATACGAGATCGGACAGGGAATCTGCTACAGACTGAGACTAACTTATCACTGACTTGGAGGGCCACTGGCGATCTGCTTTTATAACTGTGTGTTAGTGGGGAGGCAAGCCTAGAAGGTTCTATACAGATTTCTAAGTAAGCCTTCTTCCCTTCCCAAGACAAAGAAAGCAGGTATCATCCTTTAATTGGCCCCTTCCCGTCCACACCAACTTACTTCCCTAGTCTTTAACAGTATTTTGCTCTTGATGTAGACTAAAAAAATATATAACAATTGAAGTTATATATTATATTTGAAATTAATTTCAATTTATTCAGAACTACTGTTAAATTTGACAGACACAGACAGACATATTTTAGTTAACTTCTGCTTAATCTAAAGTAATGGTAAAGTTTTTTTTCTTTAACTCGTATAAAAAATTAAATAATATTGAATTTCCTATTACTTTTATTACTAAATTAATCTATTTATATACACCAGTTTAATAATTCCACGTTATTATTTGAAGAAAAAAAATCCACAATGGCATTAAGAAACCATTATATTTTCTGTGTTGTATTTTCCCTACAATTAATAATAAGATATGAGAAGTTCGTCAACCTGCATTCAGTAAAAGTGTAGCTTGGTGAACCCTAGTGGCTATCTGTTTCAGACCTTTTGGCCCATGATAGACTGCATACATGGCAGACATGTTTGCGAGTAATGCCTGTGCTGTACATATGTTGCTAGTGGCCTTGTCTCTGCGGATATGTTGCTCTCTAGTCTGAAGTGCCAGCCGGCAGGCTGCATTCCCATCAGCATCTCTGAAAAATCGTCCACCAATCACTTAGTGACAAAGAACCATTTGTTTTATAAGTTGTATAGTGGTATAAATGTTGTGGTATAATGCAAATGCTTCATTTCCTTGAGACCAGGAGTCTGCTTCATCTTTGTCTGTTCATTAATGGCTGAAATCGATGGAGAGGGAGAGTGGGTTTAGGAATGACCAATCATCATCAATATCTTCGTTACTGTTAGAGATATGGATAATGTTTAAGATATGTTAGATGCAAAATGTAATTTTAAAACATTCATCCTCCATAACATTTGTATAAAAAACGAGTATTATAGTAAATATTTAAGAATACACCCTCAAGGGTTGGGCTGACCTTCTTAATTTAAGTATATAGAAACCAATTTCAGCTTTAGCCCTTCTATAATTAATTGATTTTTGGTTGGTTTTGGAAGAGGGAGAGGGAAAACCTTAATTTATAATAGTGATTTATTTATTTTTATTAGTGTAACAAAATAACTACAGAACATAAAAAGTGTGAAAAATAACTTATCAACCTAATTATATTCTGCAATACTTTTACCAAAAACACTTATAAGGAAGACATTTACAAATGCAATTAAATTTTTTAGCAGTTCCTCCATTCTTCCTTTTTGGACAGGACAGCCATGTTTTGGGATCTTACCCTTAACGCTTATTGCCTTCTGAGGCATGTATAGAATTTGTCATTTTCTCTAATCTATGTCTCTCTTAATAAAACAGGGAAAATCTGCTCATTTTTTTCTGCTTCTGTGTCACGGGCATTTTATAATATCTGAAAAATGTCATTTGTTAACATTAGGTGTTATTAAGAGAATCATGTGGGAAGAATTATCTCAGATGCCTAGTTTATTGAAGGTGGTGTTTTAACATTACTGATAAACGGCTAATTGTCATAAATTCATCATGCAGGAACTAAACAAACTATTTATTGTTCTATTAAATGGGCTTAATAGGAGTAAAAAATTAATTGATCTTAAAAACCGAAAAAGAACAATGAGATCTAAACTTGAAATCATTATGGGTAGCTCGAGGCAATCCAGTGAGATTATAGACACTTTAACCTTTTAGTAGTAGAGAATTTGTTGGGGTTTAGTCAAGGATGTTTGAATCAAACAAGACCAAACCCCTATAAATTCTCTACTAATAATCTCCACAATCAAAAACTCTCCATTTGAACAAATCTTTTAGTTATATTTTTAAATATCTTCCTTAAAAGCATTTTTCATAAAAATATTATAATATATAACGGTTAAAAATTACATTTTGCACTTNATAAATATTTGAAAATTATCTATCTAATTAATAATCTCTATAAATTATCTATCCTTTTGTAATAAAATTAATAATTATGAAGGAATTAAGGAGTTATATTTTTTTTTTCACTTCTAACCAAACTTCTCAGAATTCTTTATTGGACATATTTATCTTAAAATTGAATCTTACATCTATCAAGATCATTACATTTTTTCTTAACACCAATTATAATAAATAAATTACATTTATAAATTGTATTCCTTAAAGTCATCTCCTCCATCTCATCTGATTTCATCCAAAAATAATTTACTTAATAGTTTACAATATAAATCCTAAATAATAAAGATATTATGATTTTAAATTCTGATTCTCTTTTAAACATCTTTCTCATTGACCAAATTTGGCCGTTAACTATAATTTAATTCCTCTAAGATAGGTGAAGATCTTTAAAACATTTTCAAAAGTTACTTTTAAGAAACAAAATTATGTGTATAGCTCTATTTCATTACAGGAAATTCGCTAATAAATTTTAAAAGTAAAAGTGGAGTTGTTATTTTGGGATTCTACAGAATACCTACATTATTAGGATAACCAATTATTTTAATACTTTCAAATTTAGTGCAGGATCTGTGTGAACTAAGCAAATGTTTTGGTATTGTAGTACTTCATATGTATATAAACATTCCATCTCATACAATCCCTGACATTTCTAGAATATATATTTATCAATAAACAAATCAAGATTCAGTTTCATTACTCTAAAATAAATATAACACTCGCAGCAAAAACAATTTTTTTAACTCTCAATTGACATTGTTTTCAGGTAATCTCCCTACTACTATTTCTCTGATTTTGCTCTTTGAAGAACTCAGACTTTCATTTTAATTAAAAGCAATATGCCAAACTGCAATTCCAAAAATATTTCTTTTCAATCAATAAGCTATATGCATAAGCATCCTGAGAGTGACTGAACATGAATTCCTTAGGTTTAATTAAATAATACATCATTTATATGTATTTTAATTAGGTGAAATAAATACCTTGTGACTCCTATCATTCGACCTGGCATGAGGCGAACCAAGGATTCTTTTGTAGCAAAGAATCCTGCATGTGGACCACCATATCCAAGAGGCAATCCAAAACGCTGTGTTGAACCCACTGCTAAGTCTGCCCCCATTTCACCTGGTGCCATTGTGATACAAAGGCATAGTAAGTCGGTAGCAATCACACATAAAGTCTGAAATTATTTAGAGAGAATATAAAATTTTAAAAAGTTAAAATTATGAATAAAAAATTGAAAATTATTTATTAGTTAATCAACAAACACACACACAATTGTTCTTGTTTCTCTCTCACTCCCCTCTCACCCTCCATACATATAGACAAAGAAAACAAGAACTGGCTTTATTTCTATCACATACCAAAGTTCACAATAGACAAACAAAAAAAATATTAAGCGTACTTATTTGAATGAAATCTTACTCATCTAATTTTATCTTAGCGATATTAATAAAAATATAAACAGATAAAAAAGCCTGTCATATGGGAGCTGCATAATGTAAGAAGTTTTCAATGCTCCATCATGTATATGCAGAACGCTTTCCTCACTGTACCTTCCTGACCAGTCTAGAATGAACTTCAGATGTCTACTTCTACACTCATTGTACTCTTCATCTTGTACTAATTAATCTAAATTAAATTTCCTCATCTACTTATGTATAATAATGTCATATATATATATATATATATATGTGTATNCTTTCAAATCTCTCCTTTTACAAACTGAATCTTCATAGCCAAGTCTTTAAACTGCAACTTAAAATTATTATAGAACATAAAGGTTGGAAGATTACATTTTACACCTATTATGACCTGTAAAATATTTCTTAACTCAAATAACAACAAAGATATTATGATTATAAATTGTGATCTCCCTCACTCAAAGCTCATTGATGATTTTGTTAGAATAGCTTTGTACAAATACTTTGGTATAGGTCAATATTACGAGAATATATTTTCTTTTCTTCAGGGCTGAAAATACTCACAAAAAAATTTTTTTTTACAATTTTGATATGATTATTAATTATAAAATCATAATGCTTTAGCAAAAATAGAATTATGTAATAATTTTTTTATATAAGGTTTGTAGATGGAATATATGAGTCGATTAGGCTAAACGGCTTGCTGTTTTTCATAAGCATTAAGAAAAAAATTTTTTTTTACAATAGTAATAATGAAAATTCCTGCTTGTAAATGCTGGATCATGATTTGATTAATTTATTTAAAGCATTAAATTTTGAGAATTAAGAATGAACAAAACTATGACAAAATAGAAAATATTACCAAATTTTACCATACTCTAAATGTAGTAATTGAAAAATTACAAGATAAATATCGCTAGCTGGATTCTGAATTAAAAGTCAGAAAGGAAAGTCTTGAACTCCACCCACAAGCGAATATGACAGGAGTTTGTTTGTTTCATTATTGGCTGATGTCAAAATCAGACGTGAAAAATTATTTATTTACAATAATAGATTGAAAAATTAAAAAAAAAAAATTTTATCCCTAAACGCAGCATAAAAATAATAAACAAATGCAATGAAGACGTAGAAGTAGAACGTAGGACTGAGATTTCTGGATGACTAGTCTGGTCGTGTATCGATGATCTGCACAACTCAATTTCTGTCGATCGACTTAGTCAGATCGAGCTCAGATCCGAGATGCAGAGACAGCCATCTTCACTTCAAGGAGAAGGAACTAGTATTGCATCACTCAAACACAGAAGCTTCAGTACGAATCTAACCAAGCTGTTTCTCAATTACTTACATAATACATGTATAATTACAAATAATCTACACCTACACACACACTTACAAACAGATATATATATATATATATATATATATATTTAGAAAATGAAACAATTGCGGCTGCGATATGTAGTAATCAAGAACAGGT
>KZ808375.1:73937-84565 GCA_000696205.2 Oncopeltus fasciatus
AATAAATTATAAAATACAAATTTCAAAATAATTTTATTATTATAAAGAAAGAAAGAGAAAAAGAACTCTCTGTCCATGATGCTATATCTTTTATTCTAATATTTTGTACATTATTATATAATTAACTGATAGCTATTTCATTATTTATCTATTTGTTTGAAAATTTTTACCCAATTTTCAGTAACCATTCATGTCAGCAACAGAAGAAATAATGAAATGTATTTGAAATAATCTGTCTAAATACCAAATCCTAAAATTCTGTTGTTTTTTTTTAAACTCCCAATGAAACATTTCAATTTTAATTAATCATAGGTCACATAATCATTTGAAGAGAAATATGGATAAATTAAGGGAATATTAAGAAGATGTTGGATTTCTATTTCATTAGGTATAATGTATAATACTTGTAAAAGTTTATGAAAATAAAGTTCATAATTTTATATTTAGAGTTATATTTGTTTGATTTCTTAAACATGATATATTAATTAATTACATATTTCATTGTAATTCTTAATTGATCATTTCCTTTCTTTAATGAAAGTATTATTAAATCAAAATTGTTTTGTTAACAAAAAATATTTAAGGATGAAAAAATAATTCCTGTTTTTGTCACCTAACATGGCTGAAAAAAAAATCAATTAATATCGTTTAAAGTGATTGTGTTCATGCAAAAAAAGAAGTGCAGAAGGAAAAGAATGTTGAGTTCCAGCCAAGATTATGAAATGGGCTTTAGCAATATCTTAGGTTTTTTCTGTAACAAACAGTTCCATTTGAAATAAAGCATGGATGTATTTGGAAGCAAATATGTATTTTCTTCAGCTTAGAAATTTGTAGCATTAAAAACTGTAAGCATACTGAATCTTTTAAAGTATCTCTTTAATCAGTGGATAACATACAGATTAGGCTTAAGCAGCAGACTTAGTCTTATTTGGCATAAACTGCTGAGTACTGCATAATTATGTAAAATAAGTTATAATAAAATGTTCATCATTGCGATAGGATTGTCTTAATAAATCTATTAGTTAAAATTGGCTGCATTTCATTCATTAAGCTTTTTAGCTGCAATAAAGATTCACTTTCACAATAGAAAGAATTCATGCTCTAAAACATGACACCTAAAGATTTGGTTGCTTTTGATGAGTTAGTAACCCTTAATAAATTGAGTCAAGCTGATGACAAGTACTCTTGTGTCTGTTTATTGTGTAGAAGATTCCATTCTAATTACAAAAAATTCAAAAGTCAGATTATATAATAAAAAATAATATATGTAAACAGTAAGGTTTAATCTTCTTTTAATATTTTCTTATCCCTATATAAAGTTCCTGTATTCGTTAAATACTTTTATTATAATACCAGCTAAAAAAACATTTGCTTGTATACCTTTTTGTTTGTCGTACGTACAAAGCCGTGAAAAACATTTTTTTTAGTGTTACTAGATGGATAAAATGTTCTTATGCTGAAACTCAACAAACTCCATTAAGATGTGCGTCGGGTTTGCTCTGAGGATAAAATTGAAACAATCTAGACAGAGAGACATACACTGGAGGCGGGAGGATGAGGAATGACTGCTCGCATGGGCTGAGCCGTGGCTTGATTGTGCGACCCGCCTCCGCTGCGAATGCTCTGTGCTCTCCGGGGAATCAAGGGAGAGAGATTTCATCCGGAGGTTCAGCTTCTGCCGGCGGGGAGAGTGTGGGGCTGTAACCACCCTCACTTATTGTAACTTACAGTATTACACCATTAAATCTCACTTTTTCCTAATTTTTTTTTAAAAACATTAATAATAAGTAGAAAAAAAATTTCAATGTAAGTGATTATGAAATTTTTCTTCTGTTATTTTTTGAAGAAGTTTAACTTGCTGGTTTATCATTTTATAACTTATTTAAATTCACATTTTTAAGGCATGCAAACTTTGTTGTGCTTCCTTTCATTCGATTTCCATAATATTTTTGATTACGTATTATTAGACAAAGCTATAAGCATTTATAAATCAATACTGGGTCAGTATAAAATTTATATAAAATGATACAATAATTGAAGGAAATATGGTTTCAGCCCATTTGTTACTGAATTGGCATAATTATCACAAATCAATTTTTGATGATTCCATAATCTTAGTCTCAGTAGGTTTTCATACTCAAATAGTGAATTATTAGCACATTATAGACACAATCATTTCTGGCATCTCCAAGGTAAATAATTGAACTCAATATCCTTTTGTTTATTAAAATAGCGAATGCACAAAAATGAATTTTTCTAGTGTTTGAATAAAATAATTTAAAGCAAATATTGACCAAGGCAATCTGCTTTGGACACTTAAGCCAGATGCTGTGCGTTGGAGTCTCACTCTGGAAAATCCTTCTTTAAAAAATAAAAGCTTGCTCAGTGCCATATATTGAGGCTATGGCTATACGATGTTGTTTTATAGCTCTTGCCTGGCTAACTAGCCCTTCCTTCCATGAAACTAAGTGATTGAAAGGGAGGTAAAATTAATATAAAATTAAGATTGGAGCAGATATAATGCCAACCAACTAAATGCTGGAATAAAATAGAAATTTCACTTTTCCCCCCCCCTAATTTTCAATAATTTTTTTTTCGAATTATTATGAAAGAACAATTGATTTGCAGATATTATTAACTTAGACATTACTTTGTAATGTTATGTTTAACTTAAAAAATATTTGGCACTGAAGTTATTTCATTTGTAATATATCAAAATAAGAGATAATATGTGTTAAAAACATTTAAAACACTAATAATTATTTGCTAAATACCAATTAAGGGCTACAATCTGCTTATATAGTTTTCAATATATACAACTAGTCTTTTTTTAATCCAAATTCAGATGTTACTGAATCCTTTAAAAGGGGACATTTTATCGGATTTGACTAGAGGGTATGTCAAAAGATTTTCAGCAGAATAGCATTCTAATAAGAAAGATAAGAGGATAATTAATATTAAAATAACCATAAAAATAAAATACTTAATGACTGAGAAACCTATGAAGTATTAATACTTTGTAAAGTAAATATTTATTTTTGAGGGCATCAAAACTCTTTGCTTCAGTTTTAGTAGTAATTTTATTATATGTAGGCTTGAAGTATCATTGAAAGTCTGGAAGAATAAGAAAACTACATTAATTTATTATTAAACTAATTACACTTTCAATACATAAATCATAGAAGTTTCATTGATTTATTTTATTTTGACCCCAGTGCTTAAGAATTGGACATAATTGTTTTGGTATATATAACAGGCATAAGCAGTTTTTAATTTGCATTACCAAGAATTTGTGTTGAGATAAATGGTAATTTACTTCAATATGATTCATTAGATACATTTTTCATGTAATCATCTGATTACATAGTGCACATGAAGAAAAATTCTCTATTAAGTAGTAAGACAAACACAGGATCATCCAAATAACAGACAGACAAAATTGTAAAATTTACAATTTTAAACTTGTTTTAAAATAATATATGCTTTTATTCTTTAGACTTTGTCTTTGTGGGTTCGGAAAAATACTGAATAGAAAATCAAAATTAAGAAAATATACAATCATGATTTTAATACCATAATGAAAATTTAGTCCTAGTACATAAAAATTCTGGCACCATCAACTCTGTGAATTTGAAAATGTAAGCTTTAAGATGAAAGGCATTTGTCACTTTCAAAAATATGATAAACGTTTTCAATTTGCCAGTCAAAATATAACTTTATCCCCAGTAATAATTGTCACAAAATATTATAATTAAATATTAGCTTTAGGATTTAATTACTTAGTTTTAAGATTGAAATAAGGCACAGACCTTGGGTAGTGTAATACCTTTTGCTTAAGAGTACAGTATACTTGAATGTAGAATAGTAGGGGCTAGTTGTTAAAGAAATAAAAAATTCTTGCTTAGAAGTGTTTGCTTTCTTCAAGCTTCAAATATTTTCCAACTTCAATACATGATAATTATTTTAACCAAGCAAAAATTTTCTCATTAATCCAATATTCAAAAATTTTATTGCATTAAAATATTTGCCAATTTATCTAGTAAGGAATGAATTAAAAGTGTAATTGTTAAGAACGATTAAAAATATTATCTAACATTATATTGTAAATAGAAACATGAAAATTACATTACAATCCAATAATAATAAAAATAAATACAATTATAATTTTATTATTATTGAAATTATGTTTGTCTCATGACTGCAGTAAAAAAAACTATGTTATTTCCTTTCAAGAATGAAGGAATTATGTTAATAGGTATTTAATTTTTTTATTTAATTTTTAACATTTAATAACATCAATTTAAGAATGCCTAAGACATATGTTAAGTAATAACCAAGAGTTTGATATTACAAGAAATACAAATCAAAGAGTAAATGGAGTGAATCATATTCATTTTCCTAATACAATAACTGATTTATAGTATTTGATATATTGTTTAAATTAACCGATGTCAGCCGAATCAGTTTTGACTTTAATCAGGAAGGTATTCCATTTAAATTTAAAATTAATTGACTGAAAATTGTATGGTGACTTTTGATTTACACCGGAAAGAAAAATAATGTAATAAATTTACTTAATTTTATTATTTATTTTACTTATTAAACTTTCCTTTCATCAAAATATTGAAGATCATAGGAAGAACAAATTAAATATGCTGTGACAATGGAGTGAGCAATTAAGTTATTTGGAGATTCTGGATATAAAATAAATGCAAAATTAAAAAGTTTTTCTCATTGAAATGGAATATTAAGAAGGAAATAGGATTAAGCCAAATAAGGATTCCATATTTTATTGAAGAAAATTTGCTTAGTGGATCATTCTCATTGAAAATAGGCTCATATTAAATTATTTATGGTGTAGTTATATTTTATTATAATATTAAAGTTTTTTCCTACTATTAATTTATAAAATGAAAAATAATTGTTTATTTAATTTTTCAATAGACAAAATCTTTATTTTTAATTAAGTATTAAAATTTGTCCTCATTTGGTTGAAATACTCATTTCATATTTACCTTGTTAATAAAAACTATTTAGTAACAGACGTTCACTCAATTAATTCATAGATAGCTTTTACTGCAGTTCATTAACAATAAAATCACAGAATAATTATAATGACATAGTTTTAATTTTTAAATTAAAATATCATTTTTTAATATAGACATGCAAGAGTATAAAATTCACAGGTTATGTGCTTCTACTTAACACTTTTACCAATTCTATCATGCAAAAAATTACTTAGTGTTATGAGTTCATCAACCTTTTTTATTATTAATCTTTCAGATATCTACAAAGTGATATTTACTTTAACTTCATATTTTGAGAGTCCATGATTCTATAAATTCAAGTAATGAAATAATTTTAATATAAGAATTAAATAACAGAACTACAAATGTCTTAAGAAGATAACTATCTAAACGTTATATCTTCATCATATATATATAATATACAAACAGTAATACAAATACTGTTATCTACCTTTTAATTACCTAAAAAATAAAATTTATATATTTACTTTATACGCATTAGGCCAATTGTCCATCTTTATAGAAAAAATGTGCTATGTACTCGTTTTAGTTATAAGTTCCACACAGTACTGGTTGCTTATTGATGTTACATTAAAATATAACTTTTTAATATTTTAATCATATAATTTGTTTGGGATGCGAAGAGGTAGTTTGGGCCATTCTGTTGTTAGACGCGAGCTAACAAATCCTATCTATTTCATTGATCAGCAGATTAGGACTCCCCAATAGGACATTTTTGTTGATAATGTCATAATTAAATAATGTTTTCACTAAAAAAAAAAAAAAAAAGAAAGAAAAATAACTATAATTTTATTATAGTTTACTGTTGGCTTAATCGTAAAACTTTTTGTATTATTAATTTTAACTCCTAATGACTAAAAATGTAGCTTTTCACTGTTTTACCATTATAATTACCCACTGGAGAAACAGGTAAGATGGAGTATGGGATTTAGACACAAATTGGAATCTAAGTTAGAAAGAAAATTATGTATTTGCATCTGCTGAATTAAAAATAAATGACCTTTGTAGCTCTGAAAAAATTGTAAATGTTATGTTTAAGGAAGCTAGAAAAATCTTTAACCCTAACTTAATTATATATTTTATATAATTTCATTATCCCTTGTTTTTAACCCCCATTCAAAGGAAGGTAAATAATATTATACTATTAAGTTATTAAAATTATCACCATTTATCAATTTAATGCAGATTAGAACTATTTGAAGTGTAAATATTAAAGCCTATAACTTTCATCGGAGTTTGAAAAGATGCGTTTATAACACAGGCCAACAGCTATTTTGGTGCTGGGATATTTGGAGCTAATCTCATATAAAATTGATACCCTAAATTAAAATATAATATTACTTTTTGCCTATCAGCTCAAATTTTTAAGATATAATATTTTAGTGAAATATAAGTTACAATATTTTATGTTAAATCCATATCAGAATTATTAAATTATTATTATATTTTTGTTATTATATTATATATTATAATACAAAGATAGAAGAAAAAGCTATCAACAAAGAATGTAAAATCATCAATGCATACTTTATTCTCTTCAACTGGTCTTTAGTATACGTGATCAAGGGCCCTCTACAATTGCTAATTTTTTTGTGATCCTCCATGTCAAGAATGGATTTGTTCTTTTTATTCTCCCCTTTATTATTATTAAAATAGATTATCAGAACAAATATCTATTCTGAAAATTGTGAGAGCCCAACCACATAACTAACCATGTAAATATTTTGTAGGCAATATCAAAAGTCTCATAAAATTAATTCTAACTGACCTGAATTGATTAAAATGCATTGGAACTTATAAATAATACAGTTTATACTGTTTAATGAATAATAAAATTCAATATATAATACTTTTTTATTTCAAATAAAATAAGTATTATATAAATAAGCAAATATATGTAAGCTATAAAATAACATATACTGGATGCTACTCTAATATGAATCATGGACGCTCCTAAATATAACTCTAAATTGGGTGTTAGCTTTACCCGTTTTGTTGGAATGGTTTACGGCCTCTTGGTATGGGTCTTCATAGCCGTATAACTGACCTGAATCATTGCACAAATTACAGAAGAGGAAAAAAAGAGAAAAAATTAAAACAACAAGCAAAATCTGGTTAAAGGCAAGAAAAACAAAAATAATGAAAGCAATAATTGGCATGTTAATTATTAAAATAAATTAAATAATTATAGTTAAAAGTTAACACATATTACATTCTAAGAACAGACAAAATAACTTTCTTTGTTTAGGTATGCATTAGTATGCTAGTCAAAATAACTAAAAAAGTAGTCCTATTCAGTTTAAGTTAGATCAATATAAGAAAATGAACTGGGAACTTAATTAACAAAGATTATGCATATAAAAAATCAGTAACAAAAGCTTTATTTACTAATTATTAGAGTATTAGTTGTTGCTCCTTGCCTTTATATTTAATATAAAAAACATTCAAATAACTTAAAAATTTATGGGTAACAATGCTCATGCAATAATTAGCACATTAAAAACTGAACAATTCTTAAAAGATGGAAAAAAAAAAAAGTATGAAAACAAGATTGTATTTAAATGGTAATAGGAATTTTTCAAATCTATGAGTAGTTTCAATAAATTTATAATGCTTAAAGAGTTTTAATTTTGTACCTTGTCTATCTCATAACTACACTCGTAATTAAATTACAGAAATAAGCTTGTCTTTCCAAATGTTTTATTAATTTGTTGTCCATTAAATGGTTTCTTTACAAATATTAACATTAATAATGATTGTTNTATAAATTAAATAATCAATAATTTAAATAATTAATTGATGATGAGATAAATTGGAAAATTATTATCACTAATAAAATATATCTATAACAAACAATCAAATGATCTGATGATCACAGTTACTGTGTAAAAGTTGAAGCAAACATTGTTTAAATACATTTATTACAATTAATTATAAATTTTTAATATTTTTCTCCATGGATATGACAATGAATTCCTAATGAACATTTTATCATCAAGTCTATCCTTGAAGGTGAAGGTTAATGACTTCTGTTAAAGACTTGATAACTACTTAAAACTACCCAAACATTACAAGTAATTATAAATTATTGTAACACCACAATTTAAAAAAAAAAATTCAATTCATTAATTTCTTTAAAACTGAGAGAAAATGAAAAAAAAATTAAATATAACTTCTTGTTGTACCACCCAATTGTTTCACAATAATTACTCTGTATGTAAGAGGTTTTATTAATAACGACTCCCTCAGCTCCATTCTATTTTATTTATGATTCATTGTTTACCCATTTATCTTATCTGTCTATTTATTTTTGACACATCATTCAGATCTTTAGTTCCTAATTTAATACGAAGTTAATACAATATCATTGGTTGCAATAAAATTGTGTTGCCCATTGTTTGGTTAATAGTGCTCCTATATTTACTCAAAATATATCCTTAAAAATTATGAAGTTGAGATAGATAAACTGAAAATCTGGTCTTAACTCTATCTAGAAATTTATTTAGCCATTTAAGGGTGTAATAAAGAAATAATAATTATTTTAAAGAGAAAATAGTTAATTAACATCCACCCTTGCCTGAAACTTCTCTCTAATGGTCTTGCAGCCTACTAGGCATGCAAAGTAATTTGTCAAAACTGTTGAAAGACACACTGAATATAGTTATTCCAATAGAGGCCCATATTGGTATGGTCTTTAATAATAAAATATATTTATATTGATACTTTACAATTATTATTTTAAAGAAAAAAAAAAGTTTATGGGACCGCGGGATTTAATTTTTTGATCACTTGCGAGAACATTTAACCCTTCACTACAAGAAGAAATTATTCGCTACAAAAAATGAAAGGTAGACAGTTTTCCTCCATTGTGAACTCCATAAGACAATTTAAACATTGGCATACATAGTTTTTACAAGTGCTGACAATTCTGTCAAAACTTAGTCATTGGTAAAATGTTTGTTTCCGTAGAGGAGATAAAATAATTTCAATGTGAAAAACAGAATATTTTGTTCAACATTATTCCTCTATGAGTGCTTATCAATTGCTTAGATAAATATATTTTAGGGGAAACTTGATTAATAAGCTCTCAGAATATAATTGCATTTTGTTAAGCATCAAAACTGACTTTGAGATACAACATAACTGATTTTGAGCTTAAAAAAATGTGTTCAAGAATATAGTGAATTCCCAATTCCAAGATTTGTCTGGGCATTATGGTTTTCGGATAGCAAACATATTAAGATATTTTGAAAGTCCTAGGACTATAGTGAAATTCTAATCGTGGCACTGCACTTTATGAAAGAGTTGATTAAAATGTGAAATTTTGAAAATATCAATGAAAGTATTAAATAATTTTCATTGGGATGGGATTCTATACTCAAAATATTATCAGTGATGGTTAATTAATTAAAAACAACAGTTAAAAGGAAAATATCAAAGTTAAAAATGGGAAACAAGTAATTATTTATTTCAGTATACTTAACAATGCTGTGGTTAGTATAGTTTATACATCACTTTATCATTTATCATTTTAGTATTAAATGACCCAATGTACTATATTGTTCCTTACCTGTGATTATATGACATTGTTTCATACTTTATTAAGATATTTCTCAAGTCAATCAAAGAGATACCGGTCAATAGCAGCATTTTAGTTATTAATAGAAATGATAATTTGTTAATTATTTTTGCAGTTATAAAATCTGATTCAAGAAAATAGGCATTATTTTATGTTTTTCAACATGAATTACTAATAAAAATTTTATATTTGCTTGATAATTCATTTTAAATTTATTGAAGGAAATAGAACAAAAAGAAAATTATGTTTTCTCATCAGTATTTCTCTATTAAAAGAGTTAAAAATTTAGTATAGTAACTCAAAGTAGAAGAAAAATATATTTGACCTTAGAGAATAGTTTAAAAGGTAATTTTTAAATTTACAACCCTCATATGGAGAAACCTTAAAACGGGGAGTGTTATGCAGTGTTATAGGGATTAAAGAGATACTCATAAAATATTGAATGCTTTCAATTTCTTTTAAAATTTACATAAGAGTCACAATTTGTTTTTGTGACCACCCGATGGTTTTATTTTGGCTGCTTGGTTAAAGTGAACTAAACCTTGCTTCTATGGACAGGTTAACAAAACAGCATTAATATAATTAAATATATAAACTTACAAACCTTGTTAAATAATAGTTCTGTTCTAGTTAAAGTGTTTTTGGAACTTGAAGAAAAAAAAAAAAAGATGAGAGGAAAATAAAAATAAAGGAAATAGAAAATGTGAAATAAAAATTTACTTGTAAATCAAACATATATACAAAATGAAGAAAATTAGCAGATTTTTCTTTGACTTCATCATGAATTTTCATGGATTTGAAAGAAAAAAAAATACAGATTCATCATTCTAATAGAATATATATATATATTGTCAGTGACTCAATAATCACTGAAATTCACTGGGGAAAAAAAAAAGGTTTCCAAATTTGGTATTTGCTATAAACTAATATTAGTCAAGGTTATTCTTGTTTGGCACACACACATATATAAATAAATATATGTGTGTGTGTGTGTTTGTGTG